>JAJMCZ010000031.1:0-87827 GCA_030573245.1 Ascobotryozyma americana | reverse complement strand
CTCGATTAGGTGATTTACATTTATCAACATTTGTCGGTGGAGGAAGTAACTGTTGATGGTCGAATTGTAATAAATTTCTAACAGTATGAGAATAAATGGGATTAATAGAAGCAAACGGAAAAGAGTCATTTGAACAAGAATTATCAAAATAAGATGCTGGAATATTTTTGCTAGATAAATTGCTAGAAGTGAAATCTAATGAATCAGTATTTGAATTAGGCCAAGAATAAATATTATGGCAAGGACATAAATCTGCACAGCTAGAAAAGTCAGACATATCATCATCTGCAAAGGAACCTAAATTGCTACTAGTAGTGTTTAAATGTCCTAATTCGGGTGACTCAGCTGGGGATTTAAATTTTATATGAGATAAAATAGCGGATTTATTCGAAGAAAAAGTGTGCTTATGTAATTTATTCTGAAAAATATTTGAAGAAGGAATTGCAGAGCTATCGGTAAAAGTTGTAGAATTTATAGAAAATGGCGAAGAGCTGTAATTGGAGCAAGACGAAGAGTATGATGAATTTGCGTGACCGGTTGGACAACTAGAAGAAATATTTTCAGAAGGATGACAAGGGATATTACTCACAGTAGGATTGATTTGACATAAAAATGGTATGAAAGCGGAAGTATAAATAAGATCTCTGGTGATAGTTTCCGCTTCAATAAAATTTGAAGGGGAAGAGGGATCAGGTAAAACGAGATTTTTATTTATAGATGTTAGCAAACTTTGTTTAATATTAGAAAAATTTAAACCAAGTGGAAGAGTATTGTCTTGTAAGTTGTTCAAACTCGAAGTAGGGCTCTCAGCAGATTCTTGGGCAAAAGATTTAGAAAGTTGAGATTCAAACGAATTGTTTAGCTCTAGCAATGATTTAACTATTTCTGATGGCAGATTAACTTCTCTTGAAGAGCCTGGGGTAATATATTCCTTAATTATTCTTTGCCAAAAGAGTGCTAAAAGTCTTTTTTGTTGGTTTAAAGCAACTTCATTATTATTATTATTATTTGTATCGCTACTTAAAAAAAATTACTCGGTTATACTCATCACGATAACGGTAAATATCTAAAAAAAATTCTAAATTTTCAAGGCAATTTAACCGAGATAAAAAAGCAACAAAGGCTGGGAAATTTGCTGGAGGAAGAGCACATTTTGCTAACACTTCATCTAAAGTGGGATTATTAAAAGAATTATCATTAGCTATATTACAGTTAACACATCCATTAATAGATATATTATTTTTTTCTATAGATTCCATTTGCTTTAAGCATTAGAGTTTCCAAAATGCTTATTATATATATTGTATATAGTGTAAAATAATATGTGCTTATGAGCCAAAATTTTGACTGAAAACATGTAGAATCAAAAACCTTGGGGTTCAACAATTCCTTTTGTCTGAATAGAAAACTGAAATTGTTTGATTATTAGAAGAACAAATAAGGTTTGTATATGTTGAAGACCGGTTTGATCAGGAATAGGGTTGATGTTGTTGGTTCTTGTTCTTGGTGCCATTATAAATATAAGTAATGGTAGTAGAGAAAATATATATTTATTAAAAAGAATTATTATAAAGTATAAAATAAGAAGATTAATTGTTCTATTAATTAACTATTTAGTTTATAAACTATGGATCTATTTATATACACGTATTTGTAAAATGTAGACAGGAATAAATATAGATAAGTATAAACATATATCGAAATAGATA
The DNA here is from genome assembly GCA_030573245.1 of Ascobotryozyma americana. NCBI lineage: Eukaryota > Fungi > Ascomycota > Trigonopsidomycetes > Trigonopsidales > Trigonopsidaceae > Ascobotryozyma > Ascobotryozyma americana. The sequence goes on along the minus strand of JAJMCZ010000031.1, from coordinate 86,118 downwards.
TAAAAGAAGCAGATAGGAATAAATATAGATAACTATAAACATATATCAGAATAGATATAAAAGTAGAAGTAGATAGGAATAAATATAAAGAGATAATAATAATGTTTAGATAGAACTTAGATAGGCAGAATTAGTATGCTAGTGATTACTAACAGTTGACATTATTGGTTGTCAACTTCCAACAGAATAAGGTAGCATGAGTTTATATAATAAAATAAAGTAGCATGAGTTTATATAATAAAATAAAGTAGGGTAATTTTATTTGAATAGGCTGTTATGCTCTTAATATTTTTTGTTCACAGTCGCGTAATTTTTATTTCAATTATGTTCGATTTTTGGTTGATTTTAAAATTGGTCTTCACCCGGACAAAATGCAGGCGTTATTCAGGCTTAGTTTCTACCTTTAATCACTTTATCCAGACCCAGATATTAATTGAATAATTATGTACTGTATCTATTTTTCGTTCTCTATATAAACATAAACATATATATATATATATATACATGCATTTATGTATACTCTTTTTATCTTATTTATATACACTACAAATAAATGCAATTACATGACATAAACATAAATTAAAACATTATGATAATCAAAGAATAGACTTGTCTTAGATGTGGAGGAAAGATTGTATTTTACTTATTTCATTTAAATAATGAAGTAACGTATTTCTTTATTTTTTATTTTTTATTTTTTTTTTTCATTTTGTTCTTTTTATAGAAAACCATCATCCTTTCTTTTTCCTATTCCAGAGAAACCTAATGATTTAAGAATATTTATTACAAATTCATATACTTGTGTAATTACTACCTTTATCAATCCTGAAGATTTTCGACTTTTTCTTTCTCCAGCTGCTGCACCATCATTTGAAGCAGGAAGTACAAAGTCACCTGCACTTAAACTAACAAATAAAGTGAATGGTATAAACCATAAGCAAATACCGAAAAATGAAGAAACTTGGGCATAAGATGGCAAATTGGGAGCTGCATAATATGGATCAGCCGCCCTGTTTGATAATACTGGCAATTCCGGATTACTAAAATAGTTGAACCATAATATGTGATTTATAATTACAAGTACTTGAAGTTAGTAACGGAGGTATAATGTATCCTAACAGAATATAATATATATAGTAAACATAAACATAAAATATAAATAAAAGATATAACAGAATGTATACTGTATAAAACATATACTTTAGTCAAACTTACTGCATGATAAAATAAAAGTAGGACTGGACCACTTGATAAAAGGAAAACTATTTAAATTTTGATAATGAATAATTTGTGTAAATATAGATAATAAAGTAAGCCAAAAAGAAAGTCCATCTACTAAATATAATAGTATGTGAATTATAATTATAGCGTAAATTGATCTGCGTAGAAACTTTTTCGATGCCACTGAGTGCTCTTCAATAATTTCCGATACATAGTATAAACCAGACGCTAAGTAAACTTGTTAGACATGATAATGGGGGGAAAAAACAAGATAAAAGATTGAAATTTAAAACGTAAAAGTTAAAAGTAACAATAGAATTCAAAATAAAAATAAATCAACAAACCTATTGCTAAAGTAAGTAATGAGAACCCTAAAATAACGCCAGTATAGGAGAGTAAAGTTAATATAATCATTCTGTGTACATATAAATTTGTGTATATATATAAACAAATAAATATTGTTATTATTTATTTATTTATTTTTCTTATCAGTATATATTTATATTTATATTTATACGTATTAAAGAACCTATAATGCAATATAATACTGATAAATTACTATTATTGTTTTAAATAAATAAAATCTAGCGTGTATATACTGGCTGTAAACAACGTAAAAAAAGATCGTAATTACACTGTAATTTGCTTAATTCAGACTTAGGGTTATTCATGTTGTTAAGAAAATAAGACTTTGTAGTTACATAATACGCAATGGAGAAGAAATTAATGTTGCCCCAGGGGGCTGGACAAAAAGGCCGTCTTTTCCATAGTAATCGTTTTTAACGGTCTTTTTTTAACCATTAAAAAAAGACCGCTAAAAAAATGACCGTTGAAAAAGACCAGGACCGCCTTATATCCGGCTTGTATTGTTTATTTTGTTTCCATTTATTTTATACATATTACTGTATATTACGACTAAATTGCTAAATAAAATGAAATATTAATGTAAATTGGGTTATCTATATTTTTTAATTGAACACTTTTTAATTTGCTGTGCATTAGTATAACTTTGTATAGTAAAAGACTCAGTGAAAAGGTTTGGTATGCAGTTAGAGAGAGTATTCAATTAGACAGTGTGAATTGAGAAATAATCTACTGTTATAATCAATTAATTATAAAATTTAGCGGAGAGCTTATTATGGGAAACATGGCTAACAAGTTGCTATGACATAAACTATACCATACCCAAAATTCATTATAATCCTACCTTTTTTGGTTAAACTATTGAATTCAAATTATATTTCAACCATCGCCATGGTTATCATAGTTACCCTTACTCTTTTTTTTTTTTCTTTCTCAAGACATTTTATTATGAGTATAACTGAAATTGAAATCAGAATTTATAATTAAAATTAGTTGAAAAGAATAATTGAAATCTATAAAAAAGAATAAAATTGAAAGAATAATATAACATAATACTATCATAGTTGCATTATAATATAATATAAATTTGTAACTAAAAAACATAAAATCCAATACCATTTATGAAAAATGGTTACTTACATTTTAGGAAAGTCTTTTCGGGGAAATGCACTTGTTAGTGTAAGTTTTTAAATCAAAGCTATATATTAAATTATACTTTATTACATTGAGCATATTATATACTAATACTTATTTTTATAGATAGCATTGACTAGGAAATTCGCGGGATTGGGGAAAAATACAGCAGAAAAAATATGTGCAAAACTTGGGTTTTATCCTGAAATGCGTATGCATCAACTAGGAGAAAAAGAATCTATTGAACTTTCTAAAGAATTAAATACATTAAAATTAGACTCTGCACTTAAAAATATCGTAAGGGAAAATATTGCAATTAAACGTGAAACTGGTTCATATGCTGGAAGGAGACACGCTTCTGGGTAAGTTATTTAAATTTATTATTATTTATTATTCATTATTTATTGCTTATAGGCTATTTCAACCTTTTAACATCATTCACTAATTATTTAGATTTCCGGTTAATGGTCAACGGACAAAAACAAATGCACGGACGGCAAGAAAGTTCAATAAAGTTAATCGCGTACTTTAAAAGTATATGTATTTTTGTAGTTAAGTGTTTCTGTATATATCTTTAATGTATTTAATTTCTAAAATAAGTATTGCTAAGTAAAATTTACAAAGATAATTCATGCTAATTTACTTTGACAATTTGCATCTGTATAAATGGCTATTATTATGGCTTCTTCAATTTTAATGAAAATTCGACTAAGTAATTAGAATTAGAAATTAAATTCTTCAAAAAAACAAGCAAAAAAAACAAAAATACCTTGTTTTATAAATAATAGATCCAACATCTGATCCTTCAAGATATAACGGAAGTGCTCGAAGTATAGGTATTACATCTTTTGATGAACCTTTGCCCCGCTCTATATTGTAAGATATTAGATATGAACGTATTACAAGAAATATGTAAAATAAATATATAAATAAATATAATTTACAAAATATATACTCACCTCCAACACTTAATTTTGTCTTTTTATCAATAACCAAAACACCGGTAACAATAGGGTTTTCGGACCTTTTTAAAAATAGTTTTAATATTAACCAAAAAAAAAAAAAAAAGATAAAGTAAAAATCATAATTAAATATTCACTCACATATTATCAAGCCATTTTCCTAACGAATTATATTCCATATTTATTGAAATAAATTATGTTTATGAATGACTATACTTTTAATCTATTGTATTTTATGCACGGAATTATAAGAATAAATATAATGTAATACAATACAATACATATATAAATACAAATCAAGTACGAGTAAAAATAAAAGTAGAAATTTTAAAATTTCAATATCTATAACATATTCATTCCCTTATACGAATTCAATTAAAATAAATAGTATATATTATGCTAATTAATAAAATAAATAAATAAAGATATAATAGATGGGTTTTGCCTCATATTTATTCCTCTAGGCCCTACCACTAAGGTTTTGTTATTATGTAAAACCCTAAACTATAATATACTCTATATGTTGGTTACCATCATAATTAGAGATAGGCAAAAATACCGTCTTTTTTAATAATAACCGTCTTTGACGGTCTTGTTTTTTCTTATTCTATTTTTAATAGTTCACAAAAAAAAGTTGTCAAAAAAGATCGTATTATTAAATACAACATACCTTTTATAAGCACAAACCCTATAAGTGCACTCCAAGTAGTTCTCCGTAATGTTTACCATACTAAATTATAAAATGTATAGTGCACGCCGTTTTCAAAAAGGGCCACTTTTAATGTTGCTAGAGCAACAGCGTATGTTTTTACGTAACGTATTTTAATTTATTACTAGATTTTGACAATTTTATATTGCATGAATAATTAAATAAATAGTGCACTAGAAATAATAATTACTAAATTAGAGCTGGGTAAAGGATGTCTTTGCCATGACAACTCTATTTTAGCTGTCCAAAAAGACCGTATAATAAATTTATTTGGCTGCTAGAAGAATCTAGTATAAAACATTTAATAATTGAATTTTGTTATAAATCTTTTAGCAAATATTTTAATCATAATAATAATAAATTTAAGCATATACTACATTAATTGCCTATTATTTTATTGTTATTACAGAATATTTTTATTCTTTTTGTAAAAGTCCTTCCACTTTTTAAATTTGCCGTAGAGTTTAATTTTTATAGCATTGTATGGAATTCTGTTTCATCTATTGTAGACAAAGATTTATAAGTCTTTATAATCCAATGTTCTAAAGAGCTTGTAAATCGATTGTTCTGCTCAATAGATAATACCATAACAGATCAAGTTTCTATTATCACATTTTTGCGTCCGTATTTTCCCAACTTTCATACGGTAATGTTCTGATATAAGTTAAGAAGGAACTATCTCACAATGAATTAACTATTTACAATATTTATTCTGCTTACGATTCACTTGAACTAGTATTGATAATTAATGATAAACAGTAGAAAAATAGCACAATGTGGGGTAGTGCTAATAATCTATATAAATGTCTGAATATAATACGTGTAAAAGCACTATTAATAATATAATTAATTGTCAGCAGTCTTTTCAAATAGTCCCAAAAAACGGTTTTTAAGTGCCAGTGGGTCTTTTTCCCGGCACTATATTGAAGTAAATAATAAATGCAACTTAATATTACGTATTAATTCAACTTTTACAAGGTTATTTAAGTTTAATTGATGTATTTTGAGCTAATTTGTAATGCTGTATAATTTTTTTTACTGCCTTATGCATGTATTTTATTTTCCTACAAAAATACTGCAGTTGCTACAGTAACCTATTATTGTCAACCGCCTTCAACCGACTATGACAAACCCTGAGTATAATTATGCATTAATTGCGTAAATATTAAAAAAAATGTGAAAGATTTTTTGTATTAGGGTTTCGTTGCAATTCATTTTGACCTTCTTTACCTATTTTAAAAACAATTGTCTAATCAAGTAAGTAAAATATGTAACTACTTGGATGAGTGTAAAAACGGTAAAAACGGTAAAAACAGAGGAGATGGGGGGTTTGAATTGTTTAACTCTATAAAATTAATTTAAGAACTATTCAGCATAGCTACAAAAAAATATATCACCATAGTAACAACACACCGTGGGATGCTAATATAATACCCTATTACGCAATTGAATTACATCATTTTTATCTTTCTCCCATTAGATTCTACGGCTTACGTAATCATATAGTATAAATTAATAAAAAACCTTGCAAATAAATCTTTTTATTTTTCTTTTAACTCTTTGTTCATTTTTCTGTTATTATTATTTTGTTATCTTATTATTTCCTTCCTCATCTCTTATTTAGTTTATTTTTTTCCAAATATTTAATTTAATCAGCCATTAATATATTTAAATCAAAATGGTAATTAAATCATCAGTTCCAAATGTTAAATTATATGATGGTGCTGAAGTTCCCTCTGTAGGTTTAGGAACTTGGCTTTCCAAGCCTGGAGAGGTTTCTAAAGCTGTTGAAACAGCTTTAAAGGTTGGGTATAGACATATTGATGCTGCTCATATCTACGGAAATGAGCATGAAGTTGGTTCTGGTTGGAAAGCTTCCGGTATTAAACGCCAAGACTTTTGGTTAACTTCAAAATTATGGAATAATGATCATCGTCCAGAATTAGTTGAAAAAGCTCTTGATAATACTCTTAAAAATCTTCAAACCGATTATCTTGATTTATATTTAATTCATTGGCCGGTAGCATTTAAACCAGGAAGTGAACTCATTCCTAAAGATAATGCTGGAAATGTTCTATTAGATGATGTAGATTACATTAAAACTTGGAAAGAACTTGAAAAGGCTTACAAAGCAGGAAAAATTAAGCATATCGGTCTTTCAAATTTTTCTATTAAAGCAATCGAACGTGTTTTAAAATCAGCAGAAATTAAACCACACGTAGTACAAATTGAATTACATCCTTATCTTACACTAGAAAAATATATTCAATTTAATAAAAAACATAATATTGCTATTACTGCTTATTCTCCTTTTGGAAATTTAAATCCTATTTATGAATCAAAGATTCCTAAACTTATAGAGGATCCAGTTGTAGTTAAAGTTGCAAATAAACATAACGTAACTTCGAATCAAGTTTTAGTTTCTTGGGCTGTTGAGCTAGGTTTGATTTCTATTCCGAAGAGTGTTCATCCTCAACGTATTGAAACAAATATTAAAATAGTACAACTTTCTAAAGATGAAATACGTGATATTTCTTCTTTAAATAAGAATGCTCGCTTTAATGATCCTAGTAAATCATGGGGGGTTGATATTTTTTCTGGATTTGAAGAAGAATAATTTATGTTCTGATTCTTATTTAAATTAAAAAATACTGTTTTTAGATATTTATTAACATATAATTCTACTTTTTTAAAAAATTAAATAGAAAGATATTTTTTTTTCATATTTTTCTTTTACTCACATATATATTATTAAATATAATTTAGATTTATATTAAAAGTACAATTAATAAAAGTACTATATTAATTAGCTAATTCTATCTGTAAGGACATACACCAATCTGAATATAAAGTTAATAACGTTAGTTAAACTATAAATATATCTTTTTTATAAGAAAAAAAAAAAAAAAAAAATAAACAAATAAAACTTACTATTGATAAATACTCCATATGCCTAAGAAGCATTAGTTTAGGACTATATACAACTTGTCCGGCTTCACACGCTTTATCTTCTTGTCCATTACATATTATAATATTTTTGGGCATTGCATCAACACCTTCAGTTGTAATAAATATTTCTCCCTGAATAATGTTAAAAATAAGTAATTAATAAAAAAAAATAAAAAAAACGACTTAAAAAAATAATAATCATATTTAAATTTATCCATACCGCACAATGCTTCCACATAATTCCACTTGGAACTTGTGGAATAGGATCGTTTTTATGAGTTATTGATATCATATTAGGTCTATTAGAATAAAAAAAATTTACTTCATCATTTTTATATAGTGGATCATATAAATTGGGATTATGTGAAAATATTAAATCTAACCATTGAGCAAAATCTAAATTCCCTACTTTTGGTTGACCAAAAGTAATTACAGACAATTTGTTCTTAACATCATGCACACATAAATGTGCTCCATAAAGTAGTGCCAATGCTCCTCCTAAAGAATGTCCAATAATAACAATTCTATAATCATGATATTTTTGTATCAATCTTTGTATATCCAGATGTATTATAGCATAAGTTTCACGAAAGGAAGAATAAAATCCATGGTGCACATAACAATTGTTACAAGTTTTATTTTGAGCAGTTCCAATAAAAGGTGAATAAGAGTCTTGAATGATATTTAAATCTGAGAATAAATCATTTAAAGAATTTGTCCCTCTAAATGACATTATAATACGAGAATTATTTGTTACATTTCCATGATCAACTGCAATATATCCAGTACAAGAAGTGCGTAACATACTAGAAGAAAATGTTTTAACAATTTCAAAACCCTCAGCTAAATAATAATCACATGCTTTAGTGCATTTAAATGGTTTCTTAATTCCGGGATCTGGCACACAATAAGCAATATCTGAGAGTTTTGACAATTCATAAAGTGAATCATATAATTCTTTTGAAATAGTATCATGATGAGATATCTTTTTTCCCATAAGGTTTTCATGTTTAAATTTTTTTAATAAATAAATTAAGGTGATAATTATTAACAATATATTTATTAGCTTTATTATATTAATTTTCCATTTTGAACTAATTAGTATAGAATATTTTTCATTATTATTAACTTTATCAACAGAATATACATGCATCTTACTTCGTTGTTCATCTGATGTTAAATTTATTAACTTCATATAAGGAAATTTATTAAATAGATTAATAAATCAATAAAGTTTATACTATATATTTATAAAAATCATATTAATTCATCCCCATTTAAAAAAACACCTATATTGATATAATTTGATTCTATAAAAGAAATATGATAATTTTAAATTTTAAATATATTATTAAAAAAGTTTAAAATCAAAACTTCAAAATTTAAACCGGTACCTTCGAAAGATCTTATATTTTTATTAAAGTCACACTTGAGTTCTGTTAATTACTTTTATTATTTCCCCACATTCTATTTTAATTACATTATTTAGCAATTTTTCGTCGTCAGGGTAAACGTTAAAATTAAGAGGTTGGAAGAAATGCGAACTAAAGTCACATCTTAAAGTGCTCGATTTTAAGAAAATAATTATATTATTATGCATAAAAATGAATTAAAAAAATTATATTAGTTTATACGATGAAGTATATATCTTTTTCTATTATAGCATAAGAATATTATTTCTTTAAGTTGTCTTTATAAAAAAATAAGTAATATGTATAAAAAAAATTATAGTTTACAAAAGTAGATTATAAGTGTGAAAGGTGTCAAAATAAAATAAGTTTATGGAAGCAATTATTTATTATATCGCCATTATTATTATTATTATTCATTAGAATTGTATTACTCAATTAGAAGTAATTTTATATATATATTCAATATGCTCTGATTAAAACAAAAATTTCACAGAATTTATATAATATAAAATAACCAGATTGATTACGTAATGCCGATTTATTATTCATTTGACTTTTTTCTTCTTGCTTGCCTACTTTTCTATTTTCTTTTTTTTTTCTATACTTTATATTTATACATTTATCTACTAATCCAAATTTTCTTGTATTTACAATGTTCTTATTACAAATTTAATGCATATTTACTAAATCCATTTGATATTTAGATTATTTTAATATAATTAGCTAATTATTTTTATGGTGATAATATTTATATATTATTTACTTTTATTATTTTTAATTACAATATTAAATATTATTAAAAAAGTCTTGATTTTAGCACCAATTAAGTTTCGTGTTATTATAGAATTTTTTTCACTTGCCTAGATAAGTTAATGCATAATCTTGCAGCAACTAAGAAATAATTAAATTACAAAAATCATTAAATCCCGACTGTTGGATTTAGCGCGTGGGATTAGCGCATGGGATTTTGCGAATAGGTTTTTTTCTCTAAAAAATGATTAAATGACTATTCTAAAAAGCTATAAATAAAAAATAGACAAAATTAAACAAATATAATACATATATATAATAAATATAATAAATATAATAAATATAATAAATATAATAAATATAATAAATATAATAAATATAATAAATATAATAAATATAATAAATATAATAAATATAATAAATATAATAAATATAATACATATAATAAATATAATAAACATAATAAACATAATAAATACAATAAATACAATAAATATATTTATAGTAACTGCCAAGAATTTTAGCTTAATATTTATTTTTACAGATTATAGTATTCTTTTATAAAAACAATTTAAGAATTTTTACGGAATTTACAAAAGTTTAAAATAATATAAAGGATTTTTCATTTTCTTGGCTATAATCGGTTATTCAAAATTTGGAGTTTTTTTTTTTCAAAATATAGTCATTTTAAAAAGATAATTACAAAAACTAAAGGCATTTAAAAATTTGCGTGAAAAAATGAACGATAAATTAAGCTAAATGTATTGTACTCATATGGTTTAATAAAAGGAAATGGGCGCCAAAAATAAGCTTTTTTTTTAATATTACTAAATTATATTTTTTCTGTGTTTAATTTTTTTGTTCGATTAGAATCATGCATCATTTTGTTTTATTTATCATTAAATAGAAAATATATTTCATAAATTAAGACATTTAAATTTTTATTATAAAACATAATGTTTATCATGTTATTTCCTCAATACGGAATTTTTTTAAATAGTCGGAATTAGGAAATTAATTTAATGAATTCATTGCACGCATTTTGAAGCTTATGAGGGACAGAGTTTAGCGTTTAAAATTTTATAGGGGTTTTGACTAGTACGACTCCGAGTTCTCCGCACATCATATTTTCTTATCTTGGGGTTTTTTTCCGAGTATAAAAAGAACATGGATCTATCTCTGTTAATAAATTAGAACTTATCTTCAGTATCCTTTTTTTTTTTCATTTATTTATTAAGTAATTCATAAAAATTGAATAATTGTTATTAACTTTATAATAAAATAAAACACTTCAAGCAAATCAATATAATTTAAGTGCTTTTACGAAAAAAGATGAGTAATTTGTTTTATGTTTTACTAAATGTTTTTTTTTATTTTAACAAGCAAACGTTTGCATATATTGATCCATATATGCTTTATGGAATGGCTGCAGGAGATCCAATTAAAAACCATTATATTGTTCAATTGAAAGATGGAGCGGACATTGCTAGCCATATTTCAGGAATTAAAAATAATCTTCAAAAAAGAGCTTCTTCTGGTGAGATTACAGAGGAGTATTTATTCGTAGGATTTGTGGGATACTCTGGTATTTTTGATGAAGAAGCGATTGAGAAAGTGAAGCAGGATCCTCTTGTTAAGCATGTATATTCAGATGTTGTAGTTTTAGTTAATTCTCCTGATTCTCCTGATCCAGATGAAGCAAGTGTACAGAATTTTTCTTTTAACAGTACATTTCATTATGAAGAAGATTTTTATGAACAAGAAAATCCGCCAAATTGGGGATTAAGCAGAATATCATCTAATGAATTCAGTGCATCCTATGGGCATAGTTATTTTTTTCCTGCCAATGGTGGTGAAGGAATTAAAATTTTTGTTATGGATACTGGGATTAATATTTCTCATCCAGAATTTGAAGGACGAGCAGCTTATGGGTTTAATGCAATTTTACATGAAAGTGATGATGACTTAAATGGACATGGAACAAATGTTGCAGGAATAGCTGGATCTAGAGCCTGGGGAGTTGCTAAAAAAGCATCAATAGTTTCTGTTAAAGTTATGACTGCTTCTGGATTTGGGTCTACTTCAGCTATTTTATCTGGATTACAGTGGATTTCTGATAATTACAAAAATAATTCAGAAAAATGTGTAATTAATTATTCTATAGGAAGTCCTATTGGGTATCCTCCATTAGCTTCTGCACAATCTTCACTTGTGGAGGAAGGCTTTACATTTGTAGTTGCAGCTGGAAACAATGCTGCAGATGCATGTAAATTTAATCCATGTGAAAATCCAAATTTGATATGTGTTGGAAATATTGATCAAACAAACAATAGGTATTCTACTTCAAATTTTGGTAAATGTGTTGATATTTGGGCACCTGGAACATATATTAGATCTGCAAATTCTAACGGTATTGGAGAATCAATTTTAACTGGAACATCCCAAGCTTCTTCACATGTTTCTGGAGTCGCCGCTTTATATCTATCCCAGGGGGTTAAACCACAGGATATGAAAAAATTTATTCATTTATACAGTACAAAAAATATCATTGCTACGTTATTTACACATGATAGGAATGAAATAATTTATAATAATGCCGGCTACAATATTGATTTAAGTCTTTAATTAAATATATGTATAATATTTGTTTTATCATTATTATTTACTCATATATTTATTTACCTAGACTTAATTTTTTTCTATCTTACATTCAGGGTATCCTAATTAAGTATTGATTTTTTCCATACCTATATAAAGATTTATTAGCAAAGTAATTACTGTGTAAACCTATTTCATAGTACTCTACATAGCTCATTACGTAACCAACAGGGTAAAGTTTTTCATCGTAATTTGAAAAAAAAAAAATAATATAAACAGAATTAAAATTTATAAGTAAATAAAAAAAAAAGAAATAGTATTAAAATTACAATTTTTATTGCAGAAATTAGCAATTAATAATTTGAAATATTTTTTTAAAAAAATCATAAAAGAGTTTTTTGTAAGGACTTATTTAAGGAATTTTTTGAAATCTAGAACTTTTTAGGATGGCTACAAGGGCACAAGTATGTGAACTTTTTTTTTTTTTTTTTTTTTTTTTTTTTTTTTTTTTTTTTTTTGATGGGCTAATTCTTTACAATTAAAGGATTTGACTATTTTGAATTTATTAGATAATCAAACTAACTATTGAAATTATTAATATTATTATTTAAAGAGTTGGAGTATTTTCTAAACTGACCAATTCATATTGTTTAGTAGCTTTAGGAGGATCAGAAAATTTTTATAGGTGTGCAATTTTAAAATTATACTTTTTCATGTCTATTTGGGATTTTTATATTAATTTTTTATTAGTGTGTTTGAAGCAGAGTTAGGGGATATTATTCCAATTGTTCATACAACAATTGCAGGAACACGTATAGTTGGCCGTATGACAGCAGGCAACAGAAAGGGATTGCTAGTACCTACTTCGACTACAGATCAAGAACTTTTACATTTGAGAAATTCGTTACCTGATGAAATACGAATACAACGTATTGAAGAACGGTTATCTGCATTAGGAAATGTGGTTTGTTGTAATGACCACGTTGCATTAGTTCATCCAGATATTGAAAGAGATACTGAGGAAATAATAGCAGATGTACTTGGGGTTGAAGTATTTCGTCAGACAATTGCCGATCACGTATTAGTTGGTTCTTACTGTTCTTTGTCAAATCAAGGAGGACTTGTACATCCGAAAACTTCTATACAATACCAAGATGAATTATCTTCCTTATTACAAGTTCCTATAGTGGCTGGTAGTGTAAATAGAGGATCTTCATTAGTAGGTGCTGGTATGGTTGTAAATGATTGGATGGCAGTTACAGGAATCGACACAACAGCTCCAGAACTTAGTGTTATTGAGTCTATATTTAAATTACAAGGAGGACAACCTGGTTCTATTGTTGATTCTATGCGCGATACTTTAATTGAAACATATACTTAATTTATTTATTTATTAAATGTTTTATTATTGTTATCGTTAGTTTTTTTTAATACAATTATAAACGTTATGTTAAAAAAAAAAAAACCTTATATTTCTGTCTATTTATGATTTCATAATAAATAAATCGTGTATCATGCTTGTATGTTCTATATAAATATTAATCTATAATAAAATAAATAAGTGTATAGTTTAGATATCGTTGAAGGTTTTTATGACTTTCTCTTGTGCCAATTCATTTTCTGGAATAGGGGCATTTCCAGGACGAATAACTAAGTAAGTTTTAAATCCTGCTTTCTTAGCAGCATGTATTTCTATGAAAGTTAGAGCGATGAAGTAGAATAAGAAAAAAAAAATTAATAATAATAAAGTAAATATAACTCTATAACATACCATTAATGTTGTCAGAAAAAAACTCGCAGTTCTCAGGAGGGATAGAAATTTCTTTCGATATCTTCAAATAACTCATATTAAAAGTTTTGATACCGACGGTTTCAGGATCAAAATAACCTGACAAAAAATGGGTCAAATCGCCATAATTGGAATGTTTAAAAAGTAACTTTTGGGCTGGAATAGAGCCTGAGGAATAAATATAAATAGGTATAGAATTTTCGTTCCAAGATTTAATTTTTTTATAAGAATCTTCATAAATTGGAGACTTAAACTGTCCAGATGAAAAACCTTCAGCCCAAATATATCCTTGAAGATTCTTTAAAGCCGGAATCTTTGAATCGATTGAAGATAAATGTCGAACAACATTTTGAAAAATTTCTGGTGAAGTAGTTGCTGGTTTACCTGATTTCTCATCTATTATTGAGGAAAATTGTTCTTTATATGGTTTAAATTCTTCCTCAGTCCAAAGATCTGATACTATAATAGGAAGAGCAGATAAAGCATAAGGAAACTAAATAGTTAATAAGTGAATAAATTTGAGGAAATGTAAATATATAAATAATAACACTTACCAAGGTTTCTTTTACGAAAGAAATAGGACAAACTGTTCCTTCTATTATCAGTTAGTAGAATATTTTATATAAAAAAAACAAAAAAATTAATAAATACACTCTTACCAATATCCAATACAATTGCCTTTTTTATATTCGACATTATGTATAATTATTTATGTATATGAAATGAAAAACGTTGTGAGATTTAATTGGAATGACTTCATTCAGTTATTTATATAATAAGCTAATTTAGAAGAATCTCTTTAATTAGGTATAGAATTTTCTCGGTTTAATAACCGTTTGCATAACAGTTAATTAGTTATAATTTACAAATCGTTTAAAGGGAAATATACGTAATCGCCTTGAATTATAAGAAACAATTACCCTATCGTAAAGACATTGGGCCTGTTGTTACCGTTAGAGCAATTAGATAGGGTATTTGAGACTATTTGGAAAAATTATTGTCGCCATAGATAGTAGCATCAATGTAACGACTGTGTTTGTAAGTTTTTAAAAGTTGTATTTATTATTATTATATGTGTGTATATTATTTTTAACATGAAGTATAATTAATTGTATTACTTTAGTAGATGATGCCAATGTGAAAATATATAAGATGATAATATAGATAAAAATATATAAATAATATATAAAAACCTTAATATACGTACATTTAGTAAAAATGAAAATGATATATAAATAATAAATAATACTAATAAATCATAGATCATAAATAAACTAATACTATGAATTAAGCCAAATCACCATATATACCAACAGTTGCAATAAAAAAAGCTAAAGAAGAAGTTGCAAAACCAGCCAAAGCATTATATTTTCTCCATTGTTTAATAGAGGTGATTATGTTATCAACATTAGAAGTATTTAAAATACTATTATTATCATGTTGATTATTTTGAGCACCTAAATCAGTATAATGCGAATCACCTAATGAGCTAGGAATATCTAAATTAGAAGTAGACTTAGAAGGTTGCTTTTTAATTGATTTAGTTAAATTAAAAATATTTTTATTTATATCAGATAAAACAAAATTATTAAGAGTATAAATAATAGGACCAATAAGAGAAGCGTAGATTAAATAAGGATGACGACCTTTTGAACTTGAAAATTTAAAAGCTGATAAAAGGGAAATAGATGCAATAGTACTAAGAAAAGTAGATAAAGATTGAAATTTTTTTGCAATTTGTAAAAATAAATTTGAACTTGTTGTAATATCAATATCGGAAAAAGTATTGGTTGAGTTTGAAATAAAACATTTAATTGCAGGAACAACGGAAGGTATAACTGCGAAATTTAAGGAAATGAATGATCCCGTAAGTGTTCCGAGGGCTACAGTTCCTATAATTTTTGTAAAAATAACAATAGGACAAGTGGCCATAATATGTGAGTGTTATATGTATAAAAGTAAAATAGGTGGTAAATGTGATAAAATTTATAGTTTATAATTTACAGTTTATAATTTATAAATATATTTTATTAGTATGTAACCATAATATTGTATAATTTAGTATATTAGTTAATTTGTTAGATAAGTAGTTTGCTAATTGGTAACAGGGTTATATAAAACAAAGGTAATACAATTTACCCTGTAAAATAACTAAGTAGTCAATATAAATAAATTGCCATAGTAATTAAAATATCTATAATTATTTACACCGGAGACATTTGGCTGGCCAGAAAACAAAACAACGAATAGTTACCATAACAATTTTATAAAATACCTACACCTAATCTATGCAAACAATATTACTCAACTTACTATGAGTAACTCGAAAATCAATTGAAACTTAGTTTTGGTTGCGTGGAAGCCTTTGGAAGATATTAAATAATCAAATAATATTGAGATATTGTTATCATTAGTATTACTATTATTGTTATTTATTGTTGCTATTGTTAATATTATAACTATAATTAGTATAATACTGTTATTGTCATAGTTAAATTTTATTTCATTATTTTCATTATTTTCATTATTATTATTATTATTATTATTATTATTATTATTATTATTATTATTATTATTATTATTATTATTATTATTATTCTATTCAGGGGAATTTTTAATAAGTTTTAATAATTTTTAGTAGCTTTCGTCTGATTTTCTCTATTATCATTTAAATTGTGAAATCGATTTGAGATATAAGAATATTTATTGTAAATATTATAATATTATATATTTGTATATTCGATTTTTTTATAAATAGTTAGTTTATTTATCATTTTTTTATCTATATTTTTTATTTTTTAACTTTTTTACATGTGTTTCTTTTTTCCTTATTATATATCTCTTATTGTTTTATAATATTTGCAATATTTATCTCATTTTCTTCACATATAAACAATCACTTTATTGGTCGGTTTATTCTACTCTCATATTTATTTATATAAAAAATACTTTAGTAGTACTATTTACTCTTTCTTGAAATGCTTCTTGGTGTTGCTTATAAACTATAGATTAAACCTTTAGGTTCTTGCTATTAAAAACAGCATTTTATGTTATCTATCAGTCATTCTTATTTCTAAATACAATCCTTTTTTTCCCCATCTACTTTATAATATTATATATCATTAGAAAGAATAATAGATTGTTGATAATTGATAGATATTTTTTTCCTAAATTCATTCTCTCTTCGTTTATTTGCTTGTTAAGTAATAAATTTTCTTTATTTTTTATTTTTATTTATTTATTTATTTATTTATTCATTTATTTATCTATTTATAAATTTTTTTTAAATTTTTTTTTTTTTTTTTTTCATTCTGACACTATGGTTGAACATATAAACTACAAAGCATATGCCGAAGAAGGACAATTACTTCAAAATCAATATTTGAAAGTAGCTAGCTTAAACCATGGCTCTTATGGTGTTGTTACTCTGGCAAAAGACATTCTTAATAATAATCGATTGGTTGCTGTAAAATCTGTTATAAAACCTTTAGCGAAAATCAACTCTGCGTACGATGATAATGACAATAGTAATGATAATAATAATAATGACGAAAATAATGGAAATAACAATAAAGAAATTACCCACTCTTATTCTCAGTTTTCAAAAACTTTAAACAATACTTTGGGTTTAACTCCTGACGATGCATCAAATGAACATAGAATTCATATGATTCTCGGAAATCATAAAAATATTGCTGATTTGTATGACTATTTTGAATCAGAAACTAGATTTTACTTGATTCTTGAATTTTGTCCTAATGGTGATCTATATGAAGCAATTCGTGCCGGAAGATTGCCACATTCCCCTGAACATGTTAGAGATTTGATCTTGCAACTTATCGATGCCGTTATTTACTGTCATGACAAAGGTGCTTATCATCGCGATATTAAACCAGAAAATATTCTTCTTGGTCAAGACTTTAGTGTTAAACTTGCTGATTGGGGTCTTGCTACTACTGATAGATTTTCAACAGAGATTGGTGTTGGATCTGAAAGATATATGCCACCAGAACTTTTTGATTCAACGACTACTTCCTACGATTGTGCTGCCGCGGACGTATGGTCTCTTGGGATTTGTATTTTAAATATTTTATTTGGAAAAAATCCTTTTAAGAATTGTACTGAAAAAGATAAACTTTTCATGGATTTCGCACGTAATAGAGAGTCTTTATTTGATATTTTCCCAACAATGACAACTGAAACTTTTACTGTTTTACGTTATGCTTTGACAATTGATCCAAGTAATAGATCTATTTTAGCTTTGCGTGATGCTGTTTCCGATGTTCGTGCTTGGACTACTGAGGATGAAGAATTATCATCCGATGAGTTTTATTATTTGGAATCCGAAAAGGAAAACACTAAAGAATTTAATAGTCCAACTGAAATTGTTGCAACTACTTATGCAAGAGAACCCCTCCGTACTCCGTCTATTCTTGCTAATGGTTATTTTAATAATAATTCTCCTGTTGAATATTTCTCTTCGACTTGGGATAGAAGTCTCAGCTTCACCCCTCCTACTGACTTTGCACCTTTAAAACCCAAATTTGCAACTTCTCTTACGACTGTTGATGAATTGCATAGCGAGGAATTTATTACAGAAGAACCGGAAGATTTGGTTGCAGATCCTTCTACTACAAATACTTCTTCTGATACTGCCAGTAGTTCTCTTTCAAATAATTATCTTTCTGGATTTGCCCCTGCTCCTATTACTATTTCGAAAGATTGTGATATTTCACATGAGCTTAATAACTCTTTTATGAAAATATCTATTAATGATCATTTTCAAAAGACAAGCAGCATTGATGACAATAGCAATTTAAATACCAACTCCCATTACAACAATATTATTATTAGGAACACTGATGGAAAAATTGGTAATGCACAAAATGAGAATTTTGTTTTAAATTCGACTATTAACTTACATTCAAATACTAAACCTACATATTTTGACTATAAAACCAATGATAACAAAAATAATGATTATTTGAATTTTAATTCAAGCACTAATCTCAACACAAGCAAAAAAAAATTAAATGGAAATTTAAAAAACGAGTTTGAAGGCTCTAATGATTCTTCGTCACTCTCAATGAACCGAATCAATAATAAGAAAAATGAAAATAATGATAATAATAATAAAAATAACAATAAAAACAACAATAACAATAAGAATAATAATAACAATAATATGAATGATAACAACAATGCATTTTTAGCTTCTTCAGTTCCATCTTATTTATTGCGTCCACGTGCGAATAATGATAAAGGACAACATCTTCAATCTTCTTCTTTTGTTCCAGATAGATACAATAATAATCATTTAAAATTCGATAAGTCTTGGTCTGATCTGATGTCAGACGATGAAGATGATGATGGTTTTTGTGATGATGACGACTGGCTCCGTGTTTGGGCTCAATCAGAAGCTGCTCAATCTGCATTAAAGTACAAGAATAACAATAAAAATAACGATGCCAATATATCCTCTGGAACTGAATCTAATGTTATTAATAGCGAAAGAAGTGATAAATTTATTAATAACCCTGGCAAAATAATTTCTAACATAAGAGTACCTTCTAAAATGATGGATGAATCATCGTTATCTGACAAGTTACTTGGATCAGATAAACATAATACGAATGCATTTAAAAATTCTTTTAATGAGAAAGGCTCTTTATCTAGATTTACAAATGATCTACGCACAGAGCAAGACGATGAGTGGGTCCTATCTAATTGGGAAGATTAGGTATTACAGGTTTGTTTTTGTTTCTAGGGTGCAGAATTGTTTGGATTTATTTTATTTTTTCATTTTTTTTTCCCAATTGATTGTTTGTTTAAACTTATAATAAAATTGGCTGAATGGGCTCATTTTATACTAATTATATTACGCTATTTTACTTCAACTCTTTAAATTTTCATTCAAGGATTTTTTTTCTTATGACTATTAACCTAATGAACTTATGAATCTGAACTTAAAGCTTGAATTGGACTTTTATTAAAAAAAAAAAAATTACAGTTAAATTATTATCTTTTTTCATCTTTTCTTTTCAAAGCAGCTAGTTAAGAATACTATTTTGTGAATAAATTATTTATTTATTTATTTATTTATTTATTTATTGTACATTAAATTTACTACATACATATACATATATACCAAGATAGAATTATACATAAAAATTAAACTATCAAATTTGAATACACCCAAAAACCAATTTAATTTCAATATGAAGGGAAAAAAAATGAATAAATAAAAATATTCAAACAAATGAGTTAATAAACAAACAAACAACCAAATGAGTTATTAAAATAACAAGTCACTAAATAACATCCCATATATATATTTTTAGAATATAAATATTTAGTGCGTTCGTTCAAACTCAAGACAATATATTAATTTTATTATTATTATTCTTTTTATGCATGTGATAGATTAAGTAATAGTTTAATTGCATTTGTATTTACATTGCATAAAAAATGATGTTTTAACCTGCATATTATTTTAAATAAACCAATAGGATAATTTATATCAACGTTTATTATTGAGCTGTTTAACTTAATTCATTGGATAAAGAAAAGTTAAATAAAAAAACCTAACTAATGACTAATATTTTTTATAGCAACCATATGATAAAATGTATACTTTTTAATCATATTTCCCATATAAGAATCATATCATGTGACTTATATTTGGTTATTTATTTCCATAATAGGTAATAAATCAACAATGGAAACAATGTTATCTATATTGTAATTGCCCCTTAATTAATCTTTTTATTTTTTCATATTAATAAATAATTAAGCAATAAATTAAATTTTAGTGTAAATAAAGTGACGCTAAGCTGTATTTAAATATTACTAATTGATTTTAATTAAATTTTACATTTGTTTTAATTGATTGCCCCATAAACTTTATTATTTAGTTTTACTGTATATAAGGAACATATCGCTCATATAGTTGCTAAAATTTAATTTTTAGGTACATTAGTCGCAAAATACAATACTATTTTTATTAAGATTAATTTAATTTTCTTAATATTCAGGTACTAATGACCCTTTTTTCTTGTACAAAGAAATCTGAATATTAGTGAACATCAGATAAAGAAGTTTTGTATTATAATATCGAAAGGTATTCATATTTTTAATTGTTAGTATATTTATATTTTCTATTATTCACCAAGCATTTTATTATTTATGGACAGTTAAATATTTTTTGGCATATTGTTGAAATTTGAACTATTTTTTTAGTATTTATAATAAATTCTCTTTTATTTAATACACTCTCTTTAATAATAAATCTAAAAAAATATTTCTAATTTCTTTTTAGTATATATCAGCACAAATCTTTCTTTTTAAATTACATCTGGTTTTAGAGTGTAATTGGAATAACATATCTGGATTTAAAAATATAATTAAATATATATATATATATATATATATATATATACATTAATATACTTCTAATTTGGTAACTTAATTATTGGCGGGCTCAATATCAATTCATAGAATGACTCATTCTTTTACAGAAGATAAGGAATCAAGAAGTAATTCATCCATTTATGCTCCTACTATCAACTTTTCATCTCCCTGGTGGAAACGTAAACCACACTTTCGCTTTTCAATCTTATTTATTTTATTATGCCTCTTAATTGCAGTTAATATATTAGAAATATTTTTTTTCATATGGATAGCAGTTAAAAGTCAAGAAATAAATATATTAAATAATCTATATTTAAAAAAAACATTGCTTGTTGTTTGTTCTTCTATATCGGCAACCTTTTCAATCATAATAGTTATTTTAATTATTATTTCATTGTTTGCTCCTCGCAGGAAAATATTTTTTATGTGCTTTGGATGTTTATTCTGTATCATAATTTCTGGAATTACTTTATTCAGTTATTTATTATCAAATTCAATGCATTTCATAATGCAATTGATAAATAATAAAACAATTCGGACAGATACTGATAATAAATTTAAAAGTTTAGTATCTGAATTAACTCAAAAACATCTAAATGCAGAAACTAGTCTCATAGTCACCTTTGTTAGCTGGACTATTTCAAATATACTTGAAGCCTTGATTTTAACTTTTATATGCTCAAAGTATCATCTTCCTGATGATGAAGAATCAGAAAAAATAACACAATTATTGGATATTAATTCTACAAATTATCCATATATTCAATTTCCATATCCTGAAATTTCTCCTTGTGATAGTACTGAAAATTCTAACTTTGGTTTCAAAAATTCAATAATACTTCAAGGTTACGTAGATTTATATAAAGAAAAATATGGAGTTTATCCTTCATCACAGCAAATAAAGGGATATTTTACGGCAAGTCCAGATTGTAAAGGAAATTCTTTATTTCCATCATTTAATGATGTAGTAATTACTGATGATCATAAACATCGTCATCATTTCTGCCATCATCATCTTCATCATCATAATAGTAATAATCATAACCATCATTACGATAAGCACATGAATAATATTGAAATAAACAATCCAAAATTAAATTCAACAATTGCATATCCTGATGAAAATAGATATTCATTTCTTAGTGCTAATAGTATCTCATCAAACTGTAAAGATATGGTTTCCAATTTCGGCGAAACAGTAGCAGATAAAGTTCAAAATAGCTGCAAATTTATAAAAAACCCTGTCGCAGGTTTAGAATCTATTAAATTTGCAAGAAATACCAATCGCCGACAAAAGGAAATTGAAAAAGAAATCGTTAAAGAGAAAAAAGCATATTATTATAATGATGAAAAAGAAGAAGAAAAAGAAGAAAAAAGAGAAATAAGCAAAAAGGATAAATGGAAAAGTAAAGAAAACAATTGTAATAGAAATGACATAAACGAAAAGTTTTCTTCAAATAAATACATTGAAATATTTAAAGATCATAATCAGAAAATATCTAATCAAACACATGAAAATAAAGAAACAGCTCAATCTACTCTTTTACCAGCATTTGAAATGGAACCTATTTCAACAAAGAGACATATGTACAATAAATCATTAACTAGATTAGGTCCGACAAAAAATAAAGTAGTTCAAGAAGCTACAAAAAGACTGAGTATGCCTTTACCAGTTCATTATAGTTATGACTATAATATTGAAAATGAAAATGTGAATCGACATAGTGTTGATAATTATATATCTAATACTAAAAGAAACATCTTTTTTGATGAAAATGAGAATGAAAAAGATATTAATCAAAACTATAATAAAAATAATATCGAAATAAATGATATTATTATAAAAGAAAATGAAAAGAAAATACTATCATTTCCCGATGTCTTATCCAAAGAAATATTTGATAATAAACATAATTCAGGTACTTTTAGTGAAAGTTCTATAATGAATATGGTCGAACTGATGAATGACAAAGAAAACAGTAAAAAAGTATCTGATTATATTGATAAGAAAGAAAAACAAAGAATTAAAGATAAAAAGGCGTATAATCGTTCAAAAAAATGGTATGGTGACTTAATGAAAAAACCAAATAATACAAGTCCAATTAATCAAAAAAATACAATATTTTGTTTAAAAGATGAAAAAGACATTATGAGTTTAAAAAATAATTATGAAAATGATTTTATAATCCATCAAGATAATAAATCACCTAATTCAGAAGTTGACATAGAAAATTATAAAAACAATAAAAATATATTAAATCACAATGAAGAAAGTGAGACATTTTCTGAATGGGGCACGCCATCACCTAATACATCTAATCAAGTAATATGGACAATAAAAAATTTCAATAATGGATTTCTCCAAAATCTTACACCTGGAAGTACATTTAGAGAATTCAATGGTTCAAAAAATATATTAGGTAATAGAATTTCATCTGAACCTTCTTCATGTTGTTCAATAAATAAGAAAGAAAGGCTTCGTATAAATTCTTTAAAATCTAATAATAATAATAATAATAATACTAATAATAATAAATGTGGAAATCATAAGCTTTTAATAAGGGAATTATCTGGATATTTCCAAACATCATGTTCTAATTGTTCAACAGTTTCTACAGTACGTTTTTACAGTTCTAGCACTAACTCCAACTTTTCTCATTATGAACCAGCCTACTTTGAAAGTTCACCATCCGAAGATGCAGATTCGCCTACAATGTCAGAAAATGCTCGTGTACATGGACTCGGCATCTCAAAGATATAGTGCTTGTCTATTAATTATATATATATATATATATATATATCAGAAAAAGATAGGCTAGGTTTTTTTGATTGTTTTTTTATTTATTTATTTATTATTTATTTATTTATTTATTTATTTATTTATTTATTTATTTATTTATTTCATTATTTATTTTGTTTATTTTGTTTATAATATTATGTATTTTGTTTTATACTATTGTTTATTTTGTTTATTTTGTTTATTTTGTTTATTTTGTTTATAATATTTTGTATTTTGTTTTATACTATTGTTTATTTATAATTTAATACTATGAAGTTATAATTGTCCAAGTGAATTGAAAAGAAAAAAGTAAAAATCTAAAATAGAAATACAGTAGAGATACAGTATAAAAACAAAAGTAAAAAATAAATAAAACGAAAAAGAGAGAAGATAAATGTGACAAATTTGTATCTACGTATATAATTTTATATATTATTTAAATATTTTTAATTTATGACTTGGCATTTTAGCATTTTAAGTACTTGGTACAGAAGGGGTTTTCCTATTGCCAGCCTAATATATCAGCACTTATATTAGCAAATTACATAAACAGACAAGATATAATCTGGTTACTATAATAACATATCTATTATGGCCATTCCGGGTAAAGTTGATTACATCATATTATTTTACATAAAAGATTAGTCACTACAAATTTTTGCTAGTATTAACCAATTTACTCTTAGGTAGTATTTGACGCATAAGCTACAGCTTTTATTACGTTCAGTTTTATTACATTCAGTTTTATTTTGTATATTTATTTTATCTTACTTTGCATTTTCTTTTGGTTATTTATAATTTATTTACGTAAATTTGTTTATTAATTTGTATTAATCTGGAGTATAAAAGCCTATTTTTGAAATCAATTTTCAAAAGACAAATAAACACAAGTCTTTTTTTTAAAAATAAAAACCTAACAATGTCATTAGTAGAAGAAGCTAAAAAATTAGCAGCTTATGAAGCAGTAGATAAAAATTTTCCTGCTAATGCAAAAGTTGTGGGGATAGGTTCTGGATCTACAGTTGTATATGTAGTTGAAAGAATCGCACAAAGAAAAGATGCTAAAAATATAATTTATATTCCAACTGGATTTCAATCAAAAGGATTAATATTATCTCATGGACTTCCACTTGGATCTATTGATTCATTTCCTGAATTAGATATTGCATTTGATGGAGCAGATGAAGTTGATAAAGAATTAAATTGTATTAAAGGAGGTGGTGCATGTCTTTTTCAAGAAAAGCTTGTTGCTATTTCAGCTAAAAAATTTATCTTAGTTGCGGATTATAGGAAAAAATCTGATAAACTTTGTAGAAAATGGATTCTGGGAGTCCCTGTTGAAGTATTTCCATTAGCATACCCAAAGGTTATTCGTGACTTAAAAAAATTAGGTAGTACTAAGACTGTTTTACGATTGGCAGGCTCATCTAAAGCTGGTCCAGTAGTTACAGACAATGGTATGTTTATAATTGATGCACTTTTTGAACCAATCAATGATCCAAAAACATTAGCTTATAAAATTAAAAGTTTAATCGGTGTATTTGATGTTGGTATATTTCCAAACATGGCTTACAGGGCATATTTTGGTAATGAAGATGGAACAATTTCTGTACTTGAAAATGATAATGCTTCTTTGACTGAAATTAATTGATGAAATTATAGTGTGATGAATTTTTTTTGACTTGGGAGTTTAATATTTATTTATCTGTTCATTCATTTATTATTTAGATATAGACTTAGAATTAGGTTTATTTTAATTTTAATTGTAATTTTAGTTACTAAGGGGAGTTATAATCTGGGTGGTTACCATAGAACTATAATTTAAATATAATTTTAGAGGTGTTATAATATAACTCAATTGATCATCATAAAACATAGAGAATGTATAAAATATTGGATATAAACTCAGATAAAAACATATAAAAACATATAAAAACATATATAATATTTAAATATAAAATGTATATAATTTAATAAAAAATATTTAATAGAGTGGAATAGCCAATATAATATTATAAATCGTACAAATAAGTGATAAATTAAATTACATTTACCATCTATATAGTAATTCACCACTTTAAATAATTAATTTTACTATGGTAACCAAAATTTAATATAGTAGGTGAAGCTGGACCTGAAATATATTAATTATTAAGAATATTATGAAGGATACTAAGAAATAATAAAAACAATATAAGTAGTAACAGCATTAAAAACAATAATGTTAGACAATCAGAAAAGTCAGAAACAGTCAAAAATTAAACATCGAAAAATAAACTTCAATGTAAATTCAAATTCAAATTCAATTTCAAATTCTGATCTAAATGATACAAGTGATAAAAAAATTTATAAAGTAAAGGATACAAAGAAAAACATAATTAAGAGTTTAAATAATAAAAATGTAAACACTAGAATTATGAAAAATAAATCTAATTTAAAAAAATTAAAAGCAGCAAAAAAATTAAATAATATCAATAATGATTGCAGTTTTAAAACAAATTATCACCATGAAGTTCATTTTGATGGAAGTTTATCTTTGTCAAAACCAAATCCTTCAATTTTAAATGCTAGGTCACAATCTTTGGCAACAAAGTCTGACGCAGCTTTTAATATTTTTCAAGTTAATGCTGATAATTCTTTTACTGGTGAGAATATTTTTAATTTTCATCAAGATATTTATAAAGAGGAAAATGCTTCTTCTTCCCATCAATGTTTTTGTTTGGACAAGAAATCTATGAATAGTGAACATTCTTATTCAAATTCCATATCAAGTAATCAGGGATTTTATTTGAGTTCTATAATAAGTAATGATGATAATAGTAATTCAAGTAAGAATGCACATGATGAAAATTTAAAATTTATAAAATATAAAGAACAGCCAAATTTACATTCTCTTTTAATTTCCAATTCTATACCAAACAACGCATATCCAGATAATATTAAGCTTTTTGAAAACATACAGAAAACCTCTGAATTAAATCAGCAAAATAAAAGTACTCAAAATAAAACTCTCTTTCGTAAAGGCTTATTATCTACAAAAAAAGATGTAAACAATTCTCAAAATGATATAGATAATATTAGAAAAAATATTTCATTATCATTTTCTAATCCTGATATAATAGTCAATGAAAAATCCAATCAATTAAAAAAAGATTTAAAATTAAAAGAATTAGTTCCAATTAATAATGCCATGTTTTATTCAAATTTATCCACGAAGAATAAACAATCTACTTCAAATACTTCTCCTATGATAAAAAAATTAATAAAAATTCCTCCTAATTCAAATAAAATACACAACTTAAGAAAAACTAAACCATTACCCATTGATAAGCATAAAAAAGAAATATCTAATAAAAAATTTACTAAAAATAGCTCTGAAGAGCAAAAGGGTATCAATTTTCAAGTAAATAAATCTGATGCAATGGAAACAAATAAACAATTAAGAAATTCTAAATTAGACAGATATAAAAGAGCTGCGGCTACTCGCAAAAGAAATGGAGAATTGAAAAAAAGTATTGATATATTAATTGAGTCTGTATTAGATGATTTTTCCTCTTTATGTGAAAATGATATTCACTATTTAACTTCATTAGCCAATAAAGCTTTTCGTATACAAAGTAGCGTAAAATTTTCTGCTCAAGAAATGAGTGTTGATTTATTAAAAAAATTTATTTTAGAAAATAATGATGATTCTAATACTTCTAATAATGCTGCTAAAATTTTAGCTATACCTTTCAAGGTGGAAGGCTCTCAAACAGAATTTAAGAAAAGTATTGATAAAACTTTAAATATAATTGCAAAATATAATTATGATTTGGGAAATATTCAAAAAACATCAAAGTTAAAATCGGACTATATATGGAAATGTTTTGGTGATAATGTATTAGATTTAAAAGATGAAATGATAAATGATATCAATTCGAAAATTACAAGTATAAAAAATGAATATCAAATAATTAATGAAAAAATATCTAAATCTATTGAAGAGGAAAAAATGTAATTTTTACTTGATAGTCCAATAGCTGACTAATTTACTGATTAAAAAAAGTATAATTCCATTTTAAATGGTAGGTGACTGGTAACTTTTTTTTTTTTTTTTTTTTTCTGCCGATAAAAAAAATATACTTTTTTATGTTCGGATTCTGATATTTTTCGTTTTAATGAAAGAAATAGTTTTGAAAATTTCATCATAAGAATTATAACGACCTCTGTGAAAACATGAAATCAAATTTATACTTTGAAAGTCTATTGAAGACATTATACGTTAATTAGTTTGTATTATTACAATGTTTTCTAATATAGTGATTTTTACTATTAATAGATATTCTACAGGTTAAGTGCTACAAATTTTTGAGGAATTTTGGTCAAATTTAATATAACCGTTTCAGACTAATAATGAAGCTGATAAATGATTCTTTATTACACAAACTGCTTTATGTAAGTTATTGAATCAAGACACAGAAAGAAAATTTTAAAGAGATAATTTTCTCTTTTTTCTTTTCTATTTTTTTTAGGTTTTATATATTTAATAATCTTTTCAAAAAAATATATTCAAATTCTTCGTATATATATATATATATATATATTTAGATCATTTAAGTACAAGATAATAAAGGAAAAACTAATGTTACACAATTAATAGATTAAAAAAAAAAAAAACACAGTAATTACATAAAATTCAGGATTAATTAAGAACAATAAACGCAGAAAGCGAAAGTTATAGGAATTATTAAACATAAACTATATATTATTATATATTTTATTTTGTAGTTTTGGAATAATATTAACTATTGAAAGACCTGGCCTGATAGTTTTCATATATTCAATAGAATAATGAAAAGGGTAATACCATTCATGTTGCAATATATAATTATTTACTATTAGAGAGTCATTTTTCAATTGATCGATTGATAAAGAAGGTGCAACTAAATTCAACTTATAAGCTGAAAAGTCATTTAACACTTTAAATAAAGAATCTTGTGGGGCACCCATAATATCTATCAAAATTAAAGAATTTGTATTATAATAATCATTATAAAGATTTTGTAAAGAATCATTACATGATAGAGTACAATAATAAATCGTGTCATTGATGTTATACTCCTTTAATGAATAAGTTTCTTCTGTTTGAAATAATTGCATATTTGTAACAGATACATTACCTAATAACCATAAAGGTGGTGGGTAAGTTCGCCAATATATTACAATTGAAGGTTGTAAAGATTTTTTAATTATGTTATCGCTTATATATAATTGCATTGGAACGATGCCACCTTGGTGCATTATACCGATAACGAATGCCATTATTATATTAAATATCAACCAAGAGAAATAAATTATTTTTTTTTTTTTATTTTGAATAGGGAATAAAGAAAAATTTGCGCATAGGAGAGGTATTGAAGGTAGCAAAAACCTTGCTTCTTGATGTAAGAAAAGTGATAATAGTAATATACCAGAAAGGGCAGATAAAAAAGTTAAATTGTTATTAAAAAATTGGAAGGGAGATATTAACAATATTCCAGGACCTAATAATTGTGGAAGGTTTACTATAAAATGTGTATAGAAAGGATGTAAACCATGATGTGCTAAATTCGAAGTTTGTAAATTATATAGAATATTATTCCATGGGGCTATTACAAATTTCATAAAAATTAAAGAGTCTATAGAAATTAGAATTAATGATGAAAATATTGAAAAGAATATTATCAAAAATAATTGTTTAAATTTTGAGATTAATTTAAAACCTGGGAAAACAAGAAATGCGGGGAAAGTTATGCGATTAAATATACCTAACGAGATTAAAACCCCCAACCGAATTGAAGCTTTAAGTGCATTTAAACTATTGTTATTATTTTTCTTTGTAGGTGAATTTTTTGTGTTAACAATTAAATTTTCAATTTCAACTAGAGAGCACAGAACTATTATAGTTTCGATAGAATTTGAAAAACTATGAGCTTGATACGTACAAGATACATATGATAGCGAAATATAACACAAAATTATATTTTTTTTATAATTATTTCTATTATTATTTTTATTATTATTATTACCAATTAGTCTATTAAAAGCGTAATCATAAGAAATTAAAAATAAAGTGAAAAAATATAACCTTAAAAATAAAAAAGCATAAAAAGGTTTAATATTAACATTAAATAAGAACTTAAAAAGTTTTAGTATAAATATTATAGGAGAATAAACAATCCATAAAACAGCCGGGGATCTAGCAGGATGATCTGAAGCGAATTCCCAAGTAATATTGCCAGACCAACCAAATGCTATTGAAAATATATATTCGGGACCTTGTAGATGCTCATCAGGATGAATGTACGAAGGAAAAATAGCAATTAAAAAGCGTAATAATAAAAATATTCTATTTCCTGTAAATACAGTTGGAATTTTATAATTACAATTGTTCATGCGGTGAACTGTGATTCTGATGTAATTTACACTATTATTTTGTTTTTGTTTTTGTTTTTGCGTTGCTTTTGTTCTTGCTTAGTTTTTGTTATTTATTTTTATATTATATCAATAATGTCCAATCTTTTATATATACTTTATATTCTATTATATACAGAAATGCTTGAATATAATTATAATCAAATTCGATGTAAATCAATAATTCTAATCTTAGTCAGATTCACTCGTAACCGCTTATGTTGTTATGCTCAGAAGCACAAAATAGATAAATATAAATACGCCTATATATCAATAAAACTATACATTTATATTAACATATTATATATTAAATATTATAAACTATTTATTTGTTTATATATGTTTATGAAATATATTTTCTTTATGCTTAATGTTGAATTTCTTGTAGTCCTGTAAATTTGCGTGGTATTTTAATTTAAACGCTTAACCCTATCTACCTATACGTTAGAATTAGAATTACAACGTTATGTAAAATAGAGTTTACGCCAATAAGAGTAGATTATTATACACTATACATGTAATTCAATGAAATCAAAATTACAAAAAATTCAGTCGTGGTTATATTTTCCACTTTTTTTCTGCTTATTTTTTACGCTATGGTAAGATTTTTATCAATACATACGAAAGTATATATATATACATATGAATATATACATATGAATATATACATATGAATATATATATAAGCATATAATAAGTATATAAACATATACTAACTTGAAGGGAAATAATATGTTCGATAATATCGCATAATCAGTTTGATAAGCAAGAATTTGCAAATAAAAACATTCTTTTGGTGATTGCACACCCAGATGATGAAGCGATGTTTTTTACGCCCATAATTTTGGGTTTATTAGATTCAAAACATAGTATAAGCTCATTCTCCATAATATCTTTATCAAATGGAAATGCCGAAGGTTTAGGTTCAACACGGAAGAATGAGTTTATAAAGAGCTGTAACTTATTGGGTGTACCTACTTCTAATGTAAAATTAATAGACAACCCGTATGTTATTATTTTTATTATATTGGTTTGTATTTATTATTATATTCATATTTATATGTATAGTATATACATTATCATATGTACGCTTATACCTATCACTTGATACTAATTGCCAGATTATTACAAGACTCTATGAATACAAAATGGGATCCCGATACTATAATAAATGTTATTGAAGATGATTTAGTAAAAGCAGATACCGTAAGTTATATTTATATATTACATACTACATATAACACAA
Source organism: Ascobotryozyma americana (assembly GCA_030573245.1). NCBI lineage: Eukaryota > Fungi > Ascomycota > Trigonopsidomycetes > Trigonopsidales > Trigonopsidaceae > Ascobotryozyma > Ascobotryozyma americana. The sequence continues at coordinate 54,361 of JAJMCZ010000031.1, read as the reverse complement.
CTGACAATCAGATTATCACTTTTGACAAAAATGGTATTTCTGGTCACTTAAATCATATATCTATATATGATGCCCTAAACAAAGCATTTTCCCTTCACAACCCAATAGTAAAAGGAAAATCTCTTTGGTGTTTATCAACTGTTTCGATTTTCAGAAAATATTTATCTGCCTTCGATGCAAGCCTAACGATAATAAATCATTCTCTCTCCTTTTTTTTCAATTCAGATCCCTCACACAAAAATTATCACTCTCTTATTTTCTTCTCCAACTATGAAAAAAATGCTTTAGCAAAAAATTGTATGATAAACGCTCATGTTTCTCAAATGCGATGGTATCGATGGTTATGGATTTACTTGTCAAGATATATGCTCATTAATGATATTGTACCTCTCTATTTATATGAATGATTATTGATTGTATTCATAATAATAATGAAAACATATAATCTACCGTTTTAGTGTATTTTTTAAGATATTTACGTGTGCAAAACAATTAAATGTAAACTTTTTCTTGATTTATAAATAAATATATAATTTTAAAGCAAATAATTTCTTTTTTTATTATTTCATTTTATTTTTTAAGTATTAAATATTATCTTCTTTATGAAGTTTAACTTTTTTTTTAGTTTTTTCTTTTTAAAAATAACTCCTTGTCGAATAAACTTCTATCGTTTCCTATAATACGTTATGCAATTACCGCGTCAAAAAGAAAAAACTAGATACCTAGGTCATAGACCTAAAGGGAATAAAGTGTCAAACAAAACCAATTAAAATAACAAGAATAATTCAAAACCAGACATTTGCCCACACTAAATAGATAAAAGATCAATCATGATAGCACATGCTAATTCAAATAATATATAATAATAATAATAAAAAAATAAGACCAAAAATATAATACTAGTATACTAAATATCAAGCCTAAACAAAATACCTCTCTAAGACCATTAAAGTCTCCAATTTATCTTCCTTAGATTGGTTAACCTTGCCATTATTGCTTTTTCCATTATTCTTTCCTTTATTAGTATTATTATTAGCATTATTGCTATTAGTATTCTTCCAAGAGTAATTTTTTATATTACCAATAGTCTCAAGTTTTTTTATATTTGTGTCATTCAATGACTTATTATTAGTTGTGCCATTCATAGAATTTGTAGCAGTATTATTTTTATTCATTGTTGCAGGATTACCTGGATTTGTACTATTTGAAATAGTATCCTTAAAGGAGCTCGAAGAATCTGTAGTCTTATCGGATGTACCATAAATTACACCTGCCTTTAATCTAGCTTGTCTTTGTTGTTGCTTTTCAACCCAGTTTCCTTGTACAATAAATTCATCAAGGGAAACAGCTACATTTCCAAATATTTCATTATTGAGTGCTGCCCATTTAGCAGCCACTCTTCTAGACTTTTCAATATGTCCTAAACGAACAAGTTTAGATGTGACATATCGTAACAATCTAATAAGTAAATCCATTTCTTGATCAAAATCAACGACTGATGCAGATGATCCAGAAGAAATTGAATTCAACATCATTACCATAAGTTCTTCATCAGAATTACTATTATTCTGCCATTTATTCGCATTTTGCTTAGCAGTCGAGTGAGCTAAGGGTTTTGAAAGAGAAAGTTTTTTATTCATTGCAAGTTGAGATTCAGCGGCGAGAAGGTAAAGTTCATGTGCAATTTCATCTAAGTTATCGCAATGCCCCAAACGACGCTCCGCACGTAAAACATACAGATATGTCCCATGGCCTAAAAGAGCATTGTATTTGTGTCGGGCAAGTCTGAAAATATCACCTGTAGCATAACGTGGAGTTGAACCATGTGGGCGTGCTGTATTAAAGGAAACACGGATTAATGTTCGCCACATAGCTGATGCATGGCTTAAATCAATCTTGTAAGCCTTTGCAAGTGTTCCAATATAAGCAAGTGATTCAAGTACACGATCCGCCTCGCCAAAAGAATGCGCAATTGAAGTGAGAGTATGTACTGTAGGAGTCAAGAGTGAAGATGACTTTGCAGCAGCTGCAGGATCAGGTGTAACCGTAGTCCCATTATTAGCCAATATATCAGGATTATTATTTCCAATTGTGACTCCCCAAACAGATTTAAAAACTTCTGCGATAGTATCGAATTGGTCGTTACGAGCTAAAACTGCAATAATGACTTCATAAGTATTAACATTAGGAGCGACTCCACTTGTTATCATGCTTGAAATCAAATTCATCGCTCTTTGACCAGCAGACTGTTGGAGAAGCCTGTAAGTATCCGAATATTCATCAATACCATTCACAGAAGCAAAAGAAGAGAGATTTAAATTATTTGAATTTGCCGAAGAAGAATTTCGTCTTTGTGAAGTAGAGTTAGAGTTTCGACTTCGATTTGAATTACTGTTATTATTATTGTTTAAAGCTACACTTGAATTTGTATTAGAAGCTGCATTAGAATTTGCATTGGGATTAGGATTTGGCAAAAGAAAATTAACTGAGCATATTTTTTCGATATAAGTATTCCACATCCAAACATCACGATGAATATTTTCAAAAATCATAAGATCCCATAAATTCACAAGCCAGCGAATAGAGTTATAAGTTGCAGCAAGACCAATCAAATGACTGTATTCTAGAGCATTGAGGGTAAATCCAAAAAATTTGATATCATCAAGAATCACTTTGGTGCGGAGCATTGCTTCTTCACACGTTAAAGAAAAGGGTTCGGTACGTTCACTACGTTCAATACGGGTTTTCGAAGAAGAACGGGAGGAAGATTTTGACTTTTTTGCTGAAGAAGAAGATGAACGTGCTGTGGATCGTGAAAGCAAATCCAACTCAGGTGCCGTAAAAGAGGCATGATTTGATAATACAGAAGCAGCAGGAGATGAAGAACTTGGCAAGGAAGGATTAATTGAAACCAATAAAGAAGAAAAATGGCCTCTTGATAAAAGATTCAACTGACCACGGTTCTTTAATAAGCAATATTCAGACCAAATATTATTTTGATCTCTACTAGCTATAGCTGTTAAAAGAGCAATCAAGTGCTCAGAAACTGATTTATTAAAGTAATTGACGGATGGCTCCCAATTTGCAAATGATGTAAGATAACAAGGATTTTTCCTATTATCAAGATAAGATTGAGAACTGTGAAAGTCATCAACGAAATAATTTTCCGCGACATTTGATAACCTAGAACTTGATCTTGAAGAATTTGCAGATGGATAAAAATTATAATCATTATCCTCTTCTAAGGATGACATAGAGGGAGAAGAGTGAGCTGATAAAGAAGCAATTGACGAAGAATTAGAAGTGGTGGCATATAACTTTGGAGAAGAACTTGATTTTACAGATAAATCGTTTGATAAAATATCTTCATTACAATCTAAAGCATCTATTAAAAAAGAAGGGATCATTCCAGATTTATGCGCTAAAGCCATAGACGAGATAAAAACTGGAGCGGATGCTGGGGCAGAAGAATGAAAATTTCCATTTGAATTTTCCCCTGAATTCGAATTTTGACTTTGATTTCGTTTCTGATTTTGATCTGAGCCTGAATTAAGCTCTGACCAGGGGTTACTTTGATAATCGCCATCATAGTAAAGATTCGAATTTGAATTTTTACCGTTAGAGTTTGAATTCATATCAGAGCATTGTTTAGGAGTACCAATCGGTTTTGGAATTTCATTTAGAGAAGGGGCGTTTGACGTCGTAGAATTAGAATTCGAGTTTGGAAATAAAGTATGTGGAGAACTGAAGTCATGATTAAGAGGAACATTAGAAGTAGAAATTGACAAAGAAGATAAGTGAGAAACAGATGAATTATTATTAGAAAGAGTGTTAACAGTTGTATTTGGTTGAAAAATGTACTGTGGGTAATGGTTAGCTAGAGGGTGTTGCAGCTGGTAGGAGAACCCTTGAGAAGGTTGCAAAAGAGATGAAGAAGAGAGTTGCCTGTAGTTATGTGCAATAGAGGGATGTCTTTGACGAAGTAGGTAGGTAAAAGAAACGACAGAAGAAGAAGAAAACGGCATTTTAAAAAAACAAAAGTAAGTAAAAAAGAAATAGAAATAAAAAGAAGAAAAATGAAAATGAAAATGAAAATGTAACAGAGTAAAAAAAAAAAAATAATAAAGCTGAAAAATAAAACGTAAAGAAAATAAAAACAAAAATGAAATCCTAGAAATCAGACCTATTTATATGCAAAAGATCAATTTAAAAAAGATATATAGTCTAAAAAGATAATAGCACCTATTATATTATATTACAATATATATAAACAGTTGTATATATATTATAAATAATACACGGTTGTGTACAGCTTCTGGGAATTTTTAGGAATTTCTGGAAATTTTATTTGTTATTTGTTTGTGTACTTCCTTTTTCTATAATGATACAAACTAAACAAAATAACAAGCGTTTATAGCTTTTGAAAAAGCTTGACAGAAGTAATAAATAAAAAAAATGCAAAGGTTTTAAGCTGTTATAGCTGTTATTATATAGTGTAATAACTAAAATAGAGATAATTATTGAATTGTGTAGCAATTTAATATATTCTATTTATAGTGTAGTATGCAATAAATACCAGAATATATTTTAAACTAGTATTATCTTTAGCAAAATAAAGTAAATGCTATATAAACATTTGCAAATTAGTTATTAGCGTAGAAAATAAAAAGTACCCAGTGTTTATTTCTATAAAAAAAATTTCGATGTTTTCTTCTTATATGTGAATATATTTGTAGTATGTAATATTTATTATATATAATTTTTATATTTTATAATTTTATTTTTATTAGTTAGAAAATTATTCTGTTTATATTTTATATTTCTATATTTTTATCTCTCTATATTTTTATATCTCTATATTTTTATAATTTTATATTTTTATATTTTTATATTTTTAGTATTTACTTCTTTTTATATTTTTTTTTTTTTAATAAAAACTTGTACCAAAATCATCCGATGTTTTTTATTATTAGTAAACTCTTATAAAATAGCTCGAACTAAACTGAAGCCCCAAACAATTTAGTAAATTAATATGAAGAAAATGGAAAACAACGCGAATTAAAAGCAGAGAAAAATTTAATTAAATGAATAATTCCTCATTACCCTATACTATTATTTACCCTAATTACTATATACAGCAAAATGATTACCCTATATACGTAATTTGGCTCTTGTTTTAGTCTAATGGCTTCTAAAATATGGTGAGACATTTACAAGGCTTTACGGTTGTATATAGGGTAACTCGTATGATTTCATAAAGCACTTAATAGCTTACCAGTTGCTGAAAATATTATATTATATAACGTAGCCTATTTATTATACTGCACTATCTATAGTTGATTGCACTAATTATACACTCATATGATAATACGCATGGTATTATTATGAGTAAAAATAACATATATAAAAAATATGATTACGACATATAACACGCATCGGGTAATGTGCATCACTGGCATTTTCAAAGCGGTTCCAAAACGCGCCTTTTAACGTTTGCATATCCTAGTTTATAATAGTATTGTTTATAATAGTAGTGTTTATAATAGTAGTGTTTATAATATTATTGGTTATAGCTTTATTTGTTTATTTTATTTTACAAACCACAATATTTTCGCTATAGACTTTCACATTTACGTCAACACATTGTAGACTTTTTTCAAAATTTACTTATACTTGAGTGTACAAGTATATGATGATCCAAATAAATAAAAATATTCATATTATTTAAAATGGTTTAATGAATATAAAATAAATAATAAATAATTAAATAAATAAATAATAATTAAATAAATAAACAAATAGATAAATAAATATATTAACTGTAGTTCCATTTGTGTATGTGTAAAACTATAAACTTTGCTCTAAACCATCCGCAACAGTAGTGACATATTTTTTTAGTTTTTTTTAATAATAATAATAATAATATTATTATTATTGTTGTTTGAGAAAAGACTGCATACAGTGTTTATTATCCTGTACATTTTATTACTAACAAATTACAAATTAATACCTTTCCAATTACTAATAATCTCTTTATTCTTCTTTTGTTTCTATTCTGTATACTGTTTTTTTTTAATTTACTATTTACTTTGTATTTTTATTTTTCCTTGTTTAGATTTGTTTCAGTACTGATTATGCATATTACTATAATACATTGATTTACAATTATATTTAATATTTAATGCACAAAATATAGCCAAATGCACAAAATAGTCTACAGACGCTTGAAAAGAAGGATATATTTAACTTATAGGTTATAATTTATATTAGTAAAACACCTTAAATGTCTGAATCCGAATCAATCCTTGCAGGAATGGTTTTTTCTTGCACATCTATTCCTGCTCATCTTCGTGTAAGTGGTTTTTTTTATTTATTTTTATTTTTATTTTTATTTTTATTTTTATTTTTCTTTTTACTTTTATTTGTTTTCATTTTAGTTTAAACTTTTATTTCCTTTGAATAAGCTCTAACCTATCATAACCGTATACTCATAGTCTTCTACAGGTGCTCAAATAAAAGCCATGGGTGGCTCCTTTGTTCAGGATCTTCTTACAGATGTGACTTATCTCATAGTTGGCGATGTGGCAACAGAAAAATATAAATTTGTTGCTAAACATAGACCAGAGGTAATGTTACTAACACCAGAATGTATTCCAAGTTTACATGCAAAATGGATACAAGGAGAAGAGATTAATGATATTAATTCTGAACTGAAAAAGTATGCTTTACCTGTATTTTATAATTTAGCAATTTGTATTACAAATTTTTTTGATACTGAGAGAACTGATATTCATCAAATTATATCAAATAACGGTGCCGTTTATCATCCAAACCTTTCTCGTGATGTTACTCATCTTGTGGCTGCTTCAGAGAGTGGTAAAAAATTCCAATTTGCTCGCAAATGGAATATACCAGTAGTTTCAAAACAGTGGATTATACAATCTTTAAAAAGAGGTGCCGTTCTTGATGAATCATGTTTTGCGGTAAATTTACCTGATGATTTAATGGGAAAAGATGCTTTTGAGCCCTTGGTTATACCAACGAAAAAAAATAATAAAAAAAATATTCTTCTACAAGCTGATTCTAACTCTTTAAATAATTTAAATTTACAAGAGACAGGTAAAGATAAAGATAATATTAATGAAAATGAAAATGAAAATGACAATAATAATGACGATATAAAAATTAAAAAAACGATAACTTCGGATTCAATTCAGAAAGAATCAGAGTTGCAAAATTTAACCACCTCAAATAAGAAATCTCAAAATACTACTCTATCACGTTTAAGAATTAATTCTGAAGATGTATGGAATAGTCTTGTGGATTCAATTCCTAATAATATAATTCAAAAAAAGGAACAACAGCATACTTCTTCATGGGATATAAATAATAAACTCAATGCTGATTTCAGAAATAAAAATAACTTGCTACCTTTTACAATTTACGATAATAAAACAGAACTTAAAAAAGATACCTTTTCACAACTGATAAATAATTCTACAAAAAAATTTTCTTTTTCGTCTAATACTACCACACTTCCACGGAAAGGTTTATTTTCTGATTTAGTTTTTGTAGCATACGGATTTAATGAGAAACATGCTTTAAAATTACGATCTGTGATAGAATCAAATGATGGATTTATTATTTCTCATGCAGAATATATTAATTCATGCTCTAATGCCGATAAAAATACTGTATTAATCCCAACACATTTTATAGTTCCTTCAAATTTAGACTCTTCTGACCTCCCACCTCCTACAGAAATACCTCCATATGCTCGTGTTGTAACTGAATGGTTAATCGAACGTGCTCTTCATTATCAGTCTCCACCTACTTTAGGTTCTTCCCCATTTGATACTAGTAGCGATGTTGACAACATATGGGGTTCTTTTTTTCCGGGACGTAATATTCCCGAAATGCGTTCCTTAGTTATTTCTGTTTCAGGCTTTGATGGTGTAGAATATCTTCATATTTCTAAACTTATTCCTTTGCTTGGTGCAACACACTCTCCAGCGTTAAAATACCCACATACAAGTTTGCTTATTACAAATTCGCAAGATGGATACAATGGGAAAGGTTTACATAGACCAAAATTTTTACACGCCCTTCATTGTAGAATTCCCATTGTATCTGAAAAATGGCTTTGGGAATGTGCTAAAAGATCTGAACTTGTGAAATATTCTGAAATAAATGACTCAGAACAAGCTTCATGGCGGGTAGACTTGCCTATCCTTAAACAACTTAAAAAAAATGTCAATGCACTTGCTCCCAAAGGCACTATTATGGCGAAAAAAGAGCCTGACTTGAAAATTCCTTCAAATAATACCTTGGAACCAAATGTTAAGCCAAGAAAAATAATTAAATATAAAAATAGTATTGATTCTGAAGAGCCATGCGAACTAGAAAATAGAATGAAGGAAGAAGTTAAAATCAATATACCTTCTAATCATGACACACATTCCCCATCAACCTTTAATGACTTTAAAGACAAGAAAAGTATGAATGATAAATTAAATTACGATAATATTAATCATGCCTCTTCTGATGTGTTAAACAACACAAAATCAATCCAACACTCCTCCAATAATATTACACACAAGACTTTATCGGTTTCTGAATTGGCTGCTAGATTACTTACAAAACGAACTGATCCAGAAAATATACAGTTTTATAAACGACCTGAAACGCTTCCTATGATTTTTTCAGATTCCACGAGTAAGAAAAAGGGAACTATTCGTTCTTCTAGGTCTCGTACTGAGATAATTGGTAAACGCAAGCCGTCTGAAGAAGAAGTCGATAACACCGATTATTATGGTAAAGACAGTATGAGTAATATAATTGCAAAGAATATTAATAATGTTGATCCTCATATAGATGAAAACATCAGATTTTCGGCTTCACAACAGGTAGCCTATGTTGATCCACAAATGGAAGCTGAAATGAAAAAGCTTTCCGAATCATTAAATCCACCATCTACAGGAAAATCGGCATCATCTTCTGTTAGTGTTCTTTCTAAATTTGCTGAGCCTGTGAAACCAATTAATGATCTTTCTTACTCGAAGAGGTTAAGGAATAAACGGAAGAATTAAAATTTATTTATTATTTAAAATACAATTTGTATTGTATATGTGTATAGTTTTTTTTTTTTTTTTTTTGATGCTTATAGATTTTTGGGAAATTGGATTTAATATGTTTAAATTATTAATTACGAAGACTACTTACACAAAAAGTAAATAATTAATTACAAAGTCTATTTATACAAAATGTAAATTATTAATAAAAGACAAAAAACTCCCAATCTTTATTACCAAGCTCATATATATTATGCTTCATAAGTATATGTGTCACGGCCCTGCCGATCGATATAATCTTTTTCAATCAATCGTTCAATATTTTTTTTTATCTCAGAGGATTGAAGTGTTCCTCGTCTAATCGTTTGACTAATCACTTCACGAATTAAGTCAGCATGATTAATTACTTTTCTTGTTTTCATAATCCTAATAATAGCAGCTTGTATTTCGTATTTTCGATCTCTTTGGACCTTATCAACCGTATATGATTTTTCTGATTCTGTTTCTGAAGCTTGAATTTGATTAATTTTTACTCTATACATTTTTGCTTCAAATTTATTATTAAGCTCAAAAACATCTTCTGATTTCACTTCTCGTCCACGTGGTATTTTATTTAATACACGATATTTTGCACAAGCTAAGGACTGAAGAGTTCTTTTCAGTTCATGATCTTCAAGTCCTGTACGACTTTTAATTTGCTCATATGATAATTGAAAGTTACTGCTTTGCAGATTTTGATCCTTTTGCTGTTCATTTTCCTCTAGAGATTCATCATTAAATAAAAGCAAAACAATTGTCTGAAATAATGAAAGGTATAACTCATGCTTGCCTAATGGAAAATCCGCCTTTAAAATACAATAATCCAAAGAGTGCCTCCATGAAATTGAACGACCTGATTGCCTACTTAAATAAAACTTCTTAAAGCGGTCAAGTTCCTCAGTCATTTCACGCGGTAATATAACTTTAGAATCGGGATAAGTTGGCCAGTTTCCCTGAGAAAGTACATTAACAGAAAGGCTATGAGCCAAACGTCGCTGCTGTATAGAAGAGTTTTCACCAGATATATTGTATCCCTCTCGATAAGACGTCATAAAATCCTTGGACACTTCAATATCTTTAAACATTTCCTCAAGTCTATTTGTAAAAGCAATTCCACATTCAGATTTTAATTTTGAAATCATGTTTCGTTCAGCATCAACTGATGAAGATTTATTTAAAAGCAATCTTTTAGCAAGGTCACGCTTATAAAATGCTTCAAACATATCTTTTCCATTAATAAATCTAAACAAATCAAGAAGTCTATTCATGAGATTATTCAACTTTCTGTCATCTATTCCTTTATTTCCATTACGTAAAATTGCGTCCAAATATCGTGCAATTCTTTCTGCTGGTATATCTTTACGTTTATTAATAAAAAATTCAAATGTCTGTCTTAAAGCTTGCCCCATGAGTTGTGGATCATCCATGTCTCTATTATTAGTAGCTTCATTATTATTTTCGGTATAGAATGACTTTTTAATTATGGAGTCTAATTTTTCCTTGAAATCAAGTAAATTTTGAATCATTGACGAGTCATTTTCTGGATATAAAACTATATCAAGCCCATTGCGCATTATATATGAAACCCATGGAGCAATAATTTCAACTTTTGCACCCACGCTTCTAAACAAGTTATAAATATTTTTAAGCGTAACATAGTCAGCGGTATCAAATAAACTGTCTAATCTGCTTTGAAGTGTTCCAAGTTCTAATACAGAAGAGAACTTCAAAGTGGTTAACTTTTCGATTGGATATAAGAGATAAGGTGTTTTACCTTTTTCAGCAACTTCTGTTAAATTTGGAAATGGCGCCCCAGTAGATTCAGACAAAAATTCAGATATTTTCTTATTTGTTTCCGCAGTAGTAGTACAATAATTAAGCCCAATCAAAGCATTTACCTGTTTCTTAATTAAAATATCTTCCAAAACTTTTTTCACGTCTGATTTCGTGCGTTCAGTATAATAATGTGTCATAGGGTTAAATAGTTCAAAACTAAAACAAGTAATAACTTGTGAAGTATACTGAGCAGGAGGATTTTCGATATTTTCGTTAGAGAAAGTAGTGTAATATACATGTAGATTATCTGTAAATCTATTGTAAAAATATTCATTATAAATGTTTAAAGTCAAAAGTAATTTTACAGCATCTATTAATATGTTAAATGATTCTGTCCTTGAAGTGACACAACAGTTTTTAAAAGAATCATCACGACATTTTTGAAATAAAATATCCATGCCTGAAAATAATCTTAACTTCATTGATTGATGATTTTCATATTGCAAACGTACAAGCTTGATACAAGTTTCCCAGATTGGAAGATCAGTGCGTGAGCACAATAAAAAAGATCTATCGAGATAAAAAAAGATATTTCTTATTTGAATTATATTTTGAGTAAATTTTTTCCAATTTTCAACAACATCTTGAAGGAAAAAATCTTCTGAAGGATAATCCTTTTGCTCAAAATCTGAAAACATAGATTGAACGTAATGTTTAAATTTTTCTACAGTAAGTTCCCATAATTCAGGAGATTTTCCACTTCGAGAAATATTTTCGACTGATTGATATAAAATTTCAAGAGAATATGATATAGGTTTAGATGAAAAAATTGAATCAATTGAATTATTTAATTTTTCCCAAGATTGTTGAAAATATTTTTCTAATAAATAAGAAGCTTGTATATGTTGATTTTCATAAACGTTTGACCCTTTATCAGTAGAAATTTGTGAATTATTAGATTTTTGTTCTTTCAATTGTGGAAATTTTGTATTTTTAATTTTTAATTTTGCAGGTTGATTAGAAGAATTTAAACGAGAATTAGAGAATAGACTCTGAGCAGGTAGTTTTAAAGCAGAATTAGAGATATGAATATTTTTTACATTAGAAATATCCTTCACAGAAAGAAGTGTTGTGTTCTCAACCTGAATCGTAGAACCAGAAGCTTGTTCTAAATCTATACTTTTTTTCTTTTTCACTGACAAACTTCCTCGTTTCTTTGAAGCTGGAAATGAGTCAGGAGGAAAGGCTAATTTTCTTGTAGGAAAATTTGAAAATAATTCTGAATCTAAGGAGTCATCAATATTTTTTGCTTTATCTTTATCATTCATTATAAAAGCGTCAGCACTGTTTAAAATTGGAACTTTTTTTGAATTATGTTTATTATTATATTTACTTAAAGCTTTTGAAACAGGAGAGGAAATAATAGATTCGATAGAAGTTGAGGAATTTAAAGAATTTTTCCTAGGAATTTTTTCCTGTGAATCAGAAGCGTTACTATTACCAACTGTTTTATTATTGGAATTATTATTATTGTTATTATTAGTAGTATTGGAAGTAGTAAATGCTCCAGTTTTTTCTGTAGATACCATTTTATAATTTCTTTGTTGTTAGAGGAAGTATTAGAAAATAGAAAATGAAAATAAAAAATAAAGCAACAAAAGCAAATAAAATAAAAAGAAAGTTAAAAAATAAAATAAAATAAAATTAAATTAAATTAAATAAAATAAAATAAAATAAAATAAAATAAAATAAAATAAAATTAAATAAAATAAAATAAAATAAAATAAAATAAAATAAAATAAAATAAAATTAAATTAAATAAAATAAAATAAAATAAAATAAAATAAAATAAAATTAAATTAAATTAAATTAAATTAAATTAAATAAAATAAAATAAAATTAAATTAAATTAAATTAAATAAAATTAAATAAAATAAAATAAAATAAAATAAAATAACAAGGCAAAAAAAAGAAATACTATACTAGGAAAGCAAAGTAACCTTTGGTGACAAAAATAAAAACCCAAAATAATGCCAAAAAATTTAGATTTCTCCTATGGGTTGAAATTTTTTATTTATCATTAGACAGAAAAATAAAAAAAAAAGCTAATAAATTATTTTTCTCTACAATTTACAATAAGATTACAACTACAGATAAATTAAAATAAATCCAATTCTAAATGAAAGTAAATTACAAATTAGACAATAATCAACAGTAAATAATAGATAAAAAAAAATAAACTCCTTTTAATGTTATTTTTAATAGCAATCAATTAATGTAATAAACCCGTACATTAAATATTATATTTTTATTAATATATACATACCATTGCCAAATCTATCCTGGGCAGGAGAGGGGTGATTGGTATAGCAGCGACTCTTAATAATATATCATTACCCTGCTTAGTATTACCTTTGATCAAAATATCTAATATAAACATTGTATTTTATTGTATGTAGAAAATATAAAACATAGTGTAACGATTTAAATATACTTCAACCATTGTATTATAAATTCCAATATAATATCAAACCAATACGAAATATTAAATTCTATTTATTATACATTATATCGTTTTCTTTTTTTTATTTACTATTTGGTATTTATTATCTGGCATTTTGCTATTTTATTATTTTGATAGCTTTGTCATTTTTTAAAATTTTATAATTTTACACAAATATAAATAAATAATAATTTAAAATGAGTATTAATTCTTGGAAAGATAAATTACATTGGGGTGAATCAAATGATAAACCTTCAAGCGGATTAGGACGTTTTTCGATCGGCTCGCACTCTGGTAGTTCTGGCTCTAGTTCTGGACTCGGAGGAAAGGATTGGACCAAGGATCTTCCAGGACTTCAATCTTTAAATGGAAAACTAGGAAATATTAGTATGTATTTATTATTTAAATTTACGTATTTTAGTGTTATTTTATTTTATTTATCACCTACTCTCACTAACAAACAGACCCCTTGGATAAAAAAGAAGAAGAAGAGCCTATTAGTGCAAGACCTTTGTCAGCACTCAAGGACCCTTCAAGTTTTCCTCCCCCACCTCGACGGGGACCTAATACTGGTACTCCATCTATAGTTCCTGCACGCGTTGATCCATATGTTTACAATTTACCTGCAAGTACTACTCCATTTTCAAATCCTGCTTCTGAACCTCAATCTATTTCTCAATTTCAACAACCTCAACAATTTCAACAATTTCAACAACCTCAACAACCTCAACAATTTCAACAATTTCAACAACCTCAACAACTTCAACAACCTCAACAACTTCAACAACCTCAACAACTTCAACAACCTCAAGCACCACCTTATACAAATCCAGGAAACATTAGCGCCCCTGCTTATGGAGATCCTTCCATACTAACACAGCCTATTCCAGCACCAGCGCCATATCCTCAAGTTAATATTGCGCCGCAACAACCCCTATTACCTTCCAGATCTAATGTTCCTATTTTACCTCCACGACCATCTTTAACGACATCTTCGTCTTCATTTACTTCTTCTGGCCAAATTCCACAGCAAGAGCCTTCGAGACAGGTTACATCTTCTACTACATCTTATAATGCACCAGTACAACAGCCAGTATTATCATCAGGAGGAAATGTTCCTCCACCTCCCCCTAGACCTGCAGTAGTACCAGAAATTTCAAATTTAAACTTAAATGATAGTCAAGTTGCAAATCAATCACAAACTACAGCACCAAAATCTGCAGGGTATAATTTTGCTGCCGAAATTGCACAACGCAAAGCAAAATTTCAACCTGTACCATCGCCTACTATTAATTACCAAAGCGAAACAAGTTCTTTAACTTCTAATATAATAAAATCCAAACCTAAGCCACCTCCACCTCCTAAAAAAAAATCATTACAATCAGCAGCTTCAGCTTCTTCCTTTACAACAACTACAGTGAATAATGCAACTAAATCACCTCCACCTCCACCCCCGGCTTTTACAAAAACTGTAGCAACACCTCCGTTGAACATTACACCTGCCAATAGTATAAATGCCAATCAACCAGGTAGTCAAGGAAATGGGATATATAATAATATTATTGTAAAAAAATTAGAAAGGAAGCCATATGTTGTGATTTCTTATGATTTAGAATTAGGTACGTTATGGTATGCAATGCGACCAATCAAAGTACCTTCTTGCTTTAATGGATGGCCAATTGCACTTTCTATGGGAGAAAGTAGTAATAACATTAGTGGTAAAAGTTGCTATATAATATTGGCTACTCGAAATCCTGAGGATTTATCAGTATTTAAATTACGAATTGATTATGATCCTAGAAATCCTGGTCCTAGTGTGCAGGCACAACGGATTGATATTCCACCGCCACCAGAAATGACGAAGGAAGATTTAGAAACGGCTTCTAAATACTTTGGAAATGGAATAGCTTCATGGGCTGAATCTAAAATGGGTACGCAAGTTGGTAATGGAGAATGTTGGACATTAGCTTACGAGGCTACGGTGAATGGTGCACAGGGTTGCATGCATTCAGTTGGGTTTACACATGGAGCATTGATTTACCAGAGAAAGGTTAAAAATGGAGAAAATATTGTGGAAGTAGGGAATGATGTATTACGAAGGGGAGATATAATACAGTTTAAGGAGGCACACTTTCGTGCATTGGATGGAATGAGTGAACAGTTTGCCGGGAGTCCAGATCACACTAGTATTATTACTAAAGTTGTCGATCAAGTAAATTTAAGCGGAAGAGAAGTGGTTGAAGTTGTAGAGCAAAATGTGCGTAATGTGAAAACAGTTCAAGTTGGTGGGTATAACTTTGGTACACTTGTTGGTGGAGAAATACGTGTTTACAGACCATTGTGGGCCCAGTGGGCTGGAGATGCTTCCGCTACATGGTGAATACAGTTATGACATTATTGGATGATTAGGTTACGAATTGAGTATGTAGTTGTAGTGTTTAGTGTTATTTTTATAATTAATATTAGATTTTTTAATCTTCTATTAAAATTCTATTTAGTATTAAAATTTAAAATTCTATTAAACTACTATTAAAATCATAACATTACTATATGAATTACTATTAAATTCTATTTAAAACATTATCTTTTTACTGTTATCAAACATGATTAGACCTCATTTAAGTTAATTATTCGGTAAATAAGATGAAATAAGGTAATCGTAAATGTAGTTGGGTTTGACTCGTTAAAAAAAAAAAGGTACATTGTTTAATATTCAGGGTTAAAATGAGAAGAGTAGGTTTTTAATAAATAAATAAAAAAGATAAATAAATACGTAAATAAATTAATTATTTAAACATTGACAATATACACATTTGTGCAAATAATCCACAAATTAAGTTTATGTGGGATAAAAACGTTAAAAAAAGTCATTGATGATATAATACAAATAGTCGTGTGCGAAAAAAATATCGAGAAAAAGGGTTAAGAAAAAACAGATAGACAAACGGGAAATTCCGGATTAGAAAGGGATTGTTTTGAAAAAACAGAGCGAGTGGTTGTCATAGAGATGCGTAAAAATAGTATGGTAGTTGTAAAAACTAGGATGTACGGGGAGCGCTTAACGTGGAAAAACAAAAAATAAAATAAAAGAATTAGAATAAATAATGGAATAAAACTAAAAATAAAAATTAAATAGGGAATAAAAAATAGAGAATATGGAATAAGTTATGGAATATCGAATATGGAATATGGAATAAAGAAAATGTAACGTTCACATTCTCCTATTTATGATTATAAAAGTGTGGATTAATAGAATTTAATAAACAAAATAGATTAGGTGGATTTATTAAGTTACGATTTATATTTGTATTAGTGTATATTTTAGTTTAATGCCTCTACGGTATAAATAACTACATAAATAAATAAATAGCTAAATAAATAGCTAAATAAATAGATAAGAAATAATTATTTATAATTATCATTTTTTGTAAATCATTAATAGCGTGAAAATAATTCACTCGTATGTAAAAAATACCATTGGATGGCAGGTTAATTTTTAGTCTAAAAAAAAAATTAAAACGAAAATTATCGCATTCTTAAATAAAGATTTTCAAGTATAGGAAGAAAGTAATTGTAATAAACACTGTACATACAAAATATTTAAATAATTAAAAAATAAAATCTACTGAACGTATATTAAATAATCATTTAGTAAGAAAAACCTAAGCTCACGGAGGAAAAAAAAAACAAATAAAACCGTTTATCGCACTATTTCTATTGGTTTAAAAAATATAGCCGCCGCATTATCATTGTTGATATAACAACAGGGATTAACAACTTGAATTCATTGGTTAATAACTCTATTTTTAACTTTTTTTTATTTCCTTTTTTTTTTACGTTTTTACTGGTTTTCTGCACGCAAACATGAAAGGAACAGGTTAAGAATGCAAAATAAATAAATTTATTTTCGGAATAAAAACAAAAAATATTACGTAAAAACCCGGGAATTATAACATATATTCCGGAAATTTGATTGTATAATTATAATTAGAATATGTTATCGTTTTTTATAGGTTGCTTTATATAATAAAAGCAAAAAATAAAAATAATTAAGAACAATAAAAAACGTTGATTACTCAGGGCGTGGGATATATTACATAATTAAAATAGAATTACATAATAAGAATACGAGGAGTGAAAAAGGAAAGTGAGCTTGGTTGAAAATCATTTTCTTATTATTATTACTATTATTATGTAATTTTTATTGGCCTATTATTTAGTGTATATTTTTATATATTTTTTTTTAAGTATAAAATAAAAAAATATATAATAAGTATATTCCTGTTTAATTTTTTTTTTCATTATTACATTATTATTATTATTATTATTATTATTATTATTTAGACTTTTTTTGCTTTTTATTATTTATTTTTATTATAATCTCTAATGGGGGAATTTTAACTTTTATATAAGTTGTAACGCTAAGAATATTTTAGTTTTGTCAGTATATTTGTTAGTATAGTATTATAGTTTTATTTATATATTATTTATATATTATTACTATATAATTTACTTAGTTAATTATATAGTTTTATAATATATTATCTTTTTTTAATTCCTTTACTACTATTGCTTGCTATTTTTATAGCTTTTCATCTTTTTTTTTTTTTTTTTTTTTTTGATTTAAATACACTTATATATCCCGAATAATAGTAATATATAGACGCCCACCATGTACGGGAGCTTGTCTACTTATTTACAAAGAAATACTCAGTCGAGCTTAAATTTAAACCTCGGGGAAACACCAACTCTTCTTGTTGCTTCAGAATCCCCTTCTCAACGGATTAATAGAAGTAATTTAAAAAATGCAAATGTAGATTTTAATCATGCAAATGCAAATAGAAATAAAAATGCTCATAATGCAAACAAAAGAATTACCAATACAACTATTAATAATTTAAATACAAACCAAAATGTAAACACTTGCATATGTAAACAAGGAGAGAGAGTTAAAAATCAAAATCAAAATCAAAATCAAATGCAAAATGCAAACCAAAATGCAAATGGTAACCAGGAAAATAACAACACTTACACTTTATTACCATCTCGTTATGCTTTTAATTCAAAATCAACTCCACAATTACCAACTTGTGCTTCATGCACAAATCTCCCTCAAAGACAACTATCTCAAGAAGAAAATTCGTCAAAACTTAATCTAAACTCAAAATTAAATAATTCAAAATCTAATTCATCTTTCTCTTCTTCATCATCTCCTTCTTCTACACACACAACATCTTCTACCGTTGTAATTGCTCTTCAAACTCCTCCAAAGCAACTTAGAAGCCCTAAAACTCCAATGTACATTCCAGCTGTTTTACGTAATGGAAAACATGGGTTAACAAATGCCCAAAATTTAAGGTATAATAAACATGATTATAAACAAAATGCTATCAAGAATTTGAATAATTCAAATAACAATAATAATAATAATAAAAACTCTTCTGACTGTTGTAATACAGATGAAAGTAATCTATCAAATTCTTATTCCTCCGATCCTACTCCTTCAAATTTTAATCATGTTTGCTCTGTTAATTTACACGCTGTCAATTCTCCAAATAGTTTGGCTACCTGTAATAACAATTCACAAAATGAAATAGGAAATAAAATTGAAAATGTATGCATTAATGTGAATGATAACAATAATGCTACAAATATGAATACTAAAAAGATTAACGATAATAAAATGAATGTCAGTCAAAGCAATATAATTGTAAATTCCAAAAATACCTATAATAACTCTGCAAACAGCATTTCTAGTAAAATTTCTACTGATGAATTAAATAATAATATTAAATCACTTTCTTTAGGACCACCAACTAGAAAACATTGGGTACCAAATAGTTGTAGACTTTCTTGCAGTTGTTGTGAAAAATTATTTTCATTCTTCGAACGACGTCACCATTGTCGTCGATGTGGTGATATATTTTGTGCTGCACACTCTTCACATTTACTTCGTTTAGATGCTGAATGCAATTTTAATTCATCCGGTACTCTTTCAAGAGCTTGTGATAAATGTGCTTTTGATTTTTCTCAATTGTTGGTTGCTAAAGCTGCTTTGCTATGTAAAGATGATATCAAGTTCAACATTGATAACAATTACAATAATACAAACTTAAAAAATATTACTAATAATGTTAATAATATACATAATATTAACACAGATGACAAATTAGATTATGTTAATGTTAATGTTTACACTCGCAGTCCTTCAGCTTCTCTTTCTCAATCTTCTTCAAGGACTGCTTCTCCTAATTATATTGAACCACTTAATTTTAATAATAATGCCTTGCAGACTTATTTAAATAATGATTCTAATAAAACCCCAAATAACATTTTTGATCCTGCAAATACTTTTGGAATTGTACGCGAAATGCCAATGGGTTCCGTACCTGTTGACTGGTCTTGGTCTACTTTTTAACTTCTTTTAGTTTTCTTTTTATAGTTTATTTTAAGGTTTTTTTTTTTATGTTTGACTCTTATACTTGCCAATTTAATCGTTTTATTTTATGTAGGTGTTTTTGTTTGTTTCGTCTTTTGCTATTTTTGCTACTTTTGTTTTCGTTTGCTTTTTTGTTTATTTACTTTCCTTTTAAACTTTTTTTCAGACAGATGATACAAAGATAAATGCTATTATTGTATTTCTTTTTAATTTTTTTATACCATATTGTTATTTATATTGTTATTCGATTATTGCTTGTTGATTAAATTTTTTATTATTATGCTGTTAAGTTTTGGGGTAATAAGTTTTGTTTTATTATATACTTGTTATTTTATTGTTTACTGTGTTTTATATAATTATTTTATTTTTATATTATATTTATTTTATATTATATTTTTTTTATTTTTATATTATTTTTTTTACGTTCATTAATTTCTACTTCTTGTAAAGACTATTAGATTTTTTCTGTTTATACTGTAAATTAGTATAAATACAATACAATTAATATAATATAGTATAGTATCTAATGATTTAATTGTAAATTTATATATCACATTGGCATTTATAAACGCAAATGCATTATTTGCGCAAACAAATACGAGCAAATTTTATTAAACGGACGTTTAAAATGGATACTACTAATAATAGCAATAATAATAATAATAATAATAATAATAATAATAATAATAATAATAATAATAATAATAATAATAATAATAATAATAATAATAATAAAAACAACGAAAACAATGGACGCTTGTTGTTTGAATCCTTAGGGTGCCCTAAACGTATTGTAGCGCCTATGGTTGACCAATCAGAGCTTGGATTTAGGTTATATGCACGTAAATATGGAGCAGAATTATGCTATACACCAATGCTACATGCCAAACAATTTGCTAATGATAAAAAATATCGGTTAAGAAATTGGGTTACAGGTTGGGATGGTTCACATGAAAAGGGCGATAGACCTCTTATAGTGCAATTCTGTGCAAATGATCCAGAGGAACTTTTATCAGCTGCAAAAATTATAGCTGATGAAAATTCAGCGGATGCTATTGATATAAATTTTGGTTGTCCACAAGATATTGCCCGTCGTGGTCATTATGGTGCTTTTCTTATGGATGATTGGGGTATTATTTATTCATTAATATCAAAATTAAATAAACATTTACCAAATAATTTACCAGTAACGGCAAAGATAAGAATTTATAATGATAAAGAAAAGTCTTTAAATTATGCTAAAATGGTTTTAAATGCTGGAGCGAAATTTCTTACAGTTCATGGCCGTACAAGAGAAATGAGAGGACAAAATACTGGTGTAGCAGATTGGGAAATGATAAAATATTTACGAGAAAATCTTCCGAAAGATACTGTTATGATAGGTAATGGTAATATTTTATATCCTGGTGATATTGAAAAAATGATATCATATACTGGTGTTGATGCTGTAATGTCTGCTGAAGGAGTTCTTTCTAATCCAGCAATTTTAAAATCTTATGAAAATGAGAGTAGAAATGAGAAAGAAAATCTTTCTGATAATCTTGTAGACAAATATTATCCTAGAGTAGATGTAGCATTATTGGATTATTTGAATACTACTAAATCCGTTCCAGGTACTATTTCTTTTGTGGCTATTAAATCACATGTATTTGGTTTATTATCTACATTTTTAGAACATCACACTGATCTTAGAGCTAGAATTGGTAAAACAAAAGCTTCGTTAGATTTAAGAAATTATGAACCTTGGATAAGTATTGCAAATGAAGTACAGGATATTGTTAATGAAATATTAAAGGATAAAGAAATGGAACATTTAGATAAACTAGTGCTAAACAACTCTCCTTTCCCTCCATATAAGTCTATTCCATATTGGAGATGTCAACCGTATTTTAGACCAGTAAATGGCAGTAAGCCAAATGTTGTTAAAAAGAAAAACTCTTTAGATAATGATTTCAAAGAATCAAATACAAGGAAAAAAATGTATAATACTGAGTGACAAATGTGTGTTAATATTGAATGTAATGAATAATGTGTATCAATATTGAATATGCTTAGATTAAATGATGATGATAAATTGATTGAAAGATAATAAACAATTAAAGGATATTAAAAGGATAATTAGTCATAATGAAAACTGATAATAGTTATTTAATAAAACAATTATAATGATAATAGTTAACAAATAAAAAATAAATAAAATAATGTAATGTAATAATTTATGCAATAAAAAACAATATAGAACAATAGATAATAATTGACACAATTGACAACAATAATCAACCCCCATTAGTAGCTCAAACATGCAAGAAAAATACACAAGATACAAAATATACACAGAATGTAATCAGAAATATGAGGAAAGATAAAAATAAAATAAAAAGAAATAAAATGGTATAATATAAAATGATAAAATAAATCATTGTCTTTTTTTAAAGATACTAATTATCCTTTTTTTTGTCAGTATTCTGAAGATGTTTATAATCAGGGATGGGACCTTTATACTCAGTGCCAAGCCATTTATCCCACACAATAAAAAAAGGTTGAGAATAATTATGTTTTATACCAAAATTTTGATGATGAATATCATGATAAGAAGCATTATTTTGAAATAATAGTTGTAAAGGATCAAAAGGTAATTTATAACCACAATGGTCATCTACAGTTTTAAGAGTTGAAATAGCAAACATAACCATTGATTCTCTTAATGTTAAATTACAAATTTTCATAGCAACACCAGCTCCAGCAGTGTCCAAAATTAAACCTTCTAAAGGGTGATTATATAAAGCACCAGCAGCAAAAGGAATATATAATCTATGATGATGAGAATGAATTTTCCTATATAAAGTTTTATTTACATGCATTGTTCTATGCCAAAAATATTGCCAGGTATCAATAACACAATAACCTAGAAAAATTTTTATACTCGGTATAAGATACTGGTATAAGATATAAATATTATAATTTGATAAATATTTATTCAATTTTTTCTCTAAATGCCATAACTCATACATTTCATATCCGGTCAATTCCGGCGGATCAAATGCAAAAATGATTATTCCGGTTAATGTTTGCATTAATTGTTGCACAATAACGCCTTTAATAACTGATTTAAAATCTACCTTGTTCCGTCTTGTAATTTCCTCTGGAGTATGAATCCGATATTTATCCCAATATCCATTTACATCTATAAAATGAAAAAACAATGCATAAACCCAATATACAATAACCGGAATAGCTAGTGACAAATTTTCGTCACTAATAAATGTCAAAAGCGGGTTTTTTTCTCTTAATACAATGCGAGGTTCAATTTCTTTCGAGTGCTTGTTTTGTAGAAAGCTGTCAATGTCCATGTTGATTTTTCTTTTTTTATGTTTTTTTTTAAAAACTTTTATTTGTTCTTTTGTAAATACTTTTATTTGTTTTATTTGTTCTATTATTTATATTTTTTTTTATTTTTTTTATTTTTTTTATTTTTTTATTTTTTATTCTATACGTGCACTTTTTTTTTATTCTAAGCGTCTGTTATAAATTCATTAACACCCTATGTTCTTGGTAACCAGCGATCAAGGTCATCGATTTGTGTCACGTGCAACCTGCTCGGAGACAAAATTTGCGCGTACAATAAATTTCATTCCATATATTTTAGAAACCACGTGATAGTATCACGTGATTTGTTTTGTTGTTGTCATAACATCTGTAACCATAACTACGGTGTAGTTTTTTTTTTTTTTTCTCTCTTGTTGTTAAACTGCAGAACTGTTTTAAAAAAAAAAAATTTGAACTATAAAACAAAAGAGATAATAAAATTTTCAGCATTTTGTTAGTAACTGCTATTAATTTCTTTTCTTTTTTTTTTTTTTTTGGTACAATATAAAATAAGACATACAAAATGATTATTTACAAAGTGAGGAGATAATAACATGCATATGTTTATATATATGTGTATTTACACGTTTGTTTAATTAATTAATTAATTATTTGTTATTGTAATACTAACTTTATAGGACGTTATTTCAGGAGATGAGGTAGGAAGTTTTTTTACTTTATATCAATGTTGTAATGGATAAGATAGTTAAGAATATAAAATAAATAGTGAAAATAGTATAGAAAATAATATACAATAAATAGTGAAAATAGTATAGAAAATAATATACAATAAATAGTGAAAATAGTATAGAAAATAATATACAATAAATAGTGAAAATAATATACAATAATATAGTGAAACTAATATAGTATACATTACTAACTATTTAGCTTATCTCAGATGCTTACCCATTGAGCACAGTGGACGATGTTGTTTATGAAGTTGATGCATCTCCAATTACAATTAAACAAGGTGGTGATGTAGATATTGGAGCCAATCCTTCAGCAGAAGAAGGTGGTGATGATCTTGAGGAAGGAAGTGAAACAGTTATTAATATTATATACTCATTCCGTCTTCAACAAACATCATTTGATAAAAAATCCTTTTTAACTTATATTAAAGGATATATGAAGAAAATTAAAGCATATCTTCAAGAACACGATCCAGAACAAGTTTCTGTTTTTGAAAAAGGTGCACAAGTATATGTAAAGAAAATTGTTGCTAATTTTAAAGATTACGATTTTTATACTGGAGAATCTATGGATCCTGATGGAATGCTGGTATTACTTAATTATCGTGAAGATGGTACTACTCCATATGCCATTTACTGGAAACATGGATTAAAGGGTGAAAAATTTTAGATTTATATGTAATATTATTTATTTTTAAAAGAGTAATTTATATATTTAAAAGTATTTTTATATTTATATATCTGTGTTGTTGTTTCTGTTGTATATTTTACCAATTGAATACGTTACGTAGATATATAATCGATAGACTTTGACGTTTTTTTATCGTTATTTTTAATATTATTTGATGCTATTTTTTGATATAATAGTTATTTGATTGTTATTTCTGTTGCTATTTAACATTTGTATAATAATACACATGCGAAAATAAAATATTAACGCTTGGCAACTAAAAACTTTTATTTTATACATATAAAACCTAATCCATTCCTTGCTTCTATAATATTCAAGATAAACTTATTTATTAGTATACTGTATATAGGATTATTTCCAAAGGGATATACATCATACATATACACATTTATTCGCTCTTATTGTATTACTTTTCATTGGTATATACATCAGCACAATATAATTGCACTTAATTGAAGACATTCATATAAACTTTATAAACAATGGCTTACTGGAGAGTTTTTCAACATAAATCAACCATAAGAGTACAAGAAAAATACAAAAAAGTTTTACTTTCGCTAGGTTTAAAATATAGAGGAGCTATTTCACATATGCCAATAAATCGCATCAATGCTGGAAAAATACTTAAAGTTAAAGAATTAGTTAGAGTTGATCAAGTTGATGATTTTAAAACAAAAGCTCAAGTTAGAAAAGAGCTTAAATCACTTCCAGGTTTTGAAGTTGTTAAATATTGATGTGAATATTAATGATGTTAATTAAAAGTTAATAAAATATTAACTTGAAATGTTAATAATGTTAAAAAACTATTAATAAATATTAACTTAAACTGTCAATTTACTGGTTTACTTTACGACGATGTTATGTCTTTTTATTTAATGAGTGAATGGGTAAATATGTATATAGAATGAATAAAAATGAAAATTAAATATATTAACTCAATAAATAACGTATAAAAAAACATGTTTGTATGATTAGTACATAAAAATAATATTTATGTACATGGTAAAATATTTAGTATGTATTTAACAATAATATTTATATAGTAAACCCTTCCAAAGAAACTAAAAATTCTACGAAAGTGCGTTTAAAAGTTTACGTAAATACATACCACACGTATTTATATAATCCTATAAAATTAATATAATAAGATTGCAAATATACACATATATACGCTTGTATACACTGTAGAAGCAACATCAAACACGATCGAAATAATTCCCGACACTGGTTAATCACAGGATTCGTATATACATAGTAATACTAAAACCGGTCATTTACTAAGTATACTGACTGTACTACAACTAAACTGATTACGTATATCGAAAACACAAACATTTGAGTCGATAAAAATTAGTAAAAATAAAAAAACAATACAAAGTACAATTCTTAAATTAATAATATATGAATATTATAAAAAAAGGTATATAATAATAAATGCCTTTTCAATCAGTTAATGAAAATTCTGTGCCCCGAACGCATTCTTACGTTTTACATACATTATTAGAAAAAGTTGATTGTCTGGAATCATTGAATAATAATGGTAGCAATAATAATTCAAAATGTTATATAACATGTATAGAGGCTTTACAAACATCCCTATTTATGGGGACTTCAAATGGGATGGTTATTCACTTTTTTTATGATTCAGAATATGATATTTACGTTCAGGCTTCAACTCAATTTGTAAATGCCTCAAAAGGTTTTCAAATAAAATCTATATTATTACTTCCAATTGTAAACAGAGCAATGGTATTAACTAATCATACAATTTCATTTTTTTCTTTACCTGATTTTGCTCCTGTTGCTTCAATGGGGAAGATTCGTAGTGTTTATTCTGTTTGTTTAGATTCGCGTATTACTTCAAATGATAGTACTAGTAAAAATAACAACTCAAATTCAAGTTCAAATTTAAATATTAATTCATTGCAGAATTTAGATAATAAAGATGATTTAAATCAATTGGTGACGGTTTTTACTGCAAAAGCTATTCTAATTGTAAAAATTAAACAAAATGAAGTTCGGCTAATTAGAAGTGTTGATTATCCCGGAGTAATTGCTGCAAAACAACACGGTCCAATCGTTTTGGCTGCTAATAAATTGGTTTATGATATAATTGATATAAATAATGTTCGAAAAATACCGCTTTTCCCAATATGTACGTCTACAAATAGTGATGTAAACTCAACTGTTTCTCAGCAACCAGAGACAACTGACAATTTAAGTACAACTTCTAAAAATACTAAAGATATTAAGACTGAAAATGTAAAGGAACTAAAGAATACTGAAGATATCACAAAGACTGAAGATATCAATGATACGAAAAATGCGAAAGATATTAAAGATGTTAAAGGTACGAAGGATGCTAAAGATATTAAAGGTACGAAGGATGCTAAAGATATTAAAGGTACGAAGGATGCTAAAGATATTAAAGATACTAAAGATACTAAAGATATTAAAGATACTAAAGATACTAAAGATATTAAAGATACTAAAGATACTAAAGATACTAAAGATGCTGAAAATATAAAAGATAAAAAGAGAAATACTGAAAGTATACTCATTAAGGATACAAATACTAAAAGTAATTCAAATAATAGACAAGGATATCTACCTCCACATATAGAATTAGTAGAATCAACAGAATATATTGTAACTAATGGTACTACAACTTCAGAACCCTCGATGGGAATGGTTGTAAATTTAGATGGTGATATCTCAAGAGGAACAATTGTATGGCCAGAGTACCCAAAATCAATCGCTGTAGATTATCCGAATATTGCTTCTATAATTGAATCATCTATCCAAGTACATTCTCTAATAGATCAATCTTTAATACAGATAATTAACTTAAATCATTTACAAAAAAAAAACCAACTTTTAGAAAATGATTCTAATGTAAACCTTCCTTTCCAATATTTTTTAACAACCGTTTCACAACCTTGCCTTATTCCAAATCACAAACTAGCAAAAGAAATAATACAAGTACCATTATTTGATCATAGAGAAACTGATAATCAAAAGGAAACTGAAAAAAGAAAGGCTGAAGAATTATTGTTTGCTAATCAAAGTACACTATCTGAATCTTCTTTATTTTTGGTTAATTCTCAGTCCGGAGCGGTACACTGTTTATTATCATGCTCATCTATTACCTTAATCCAGGATGCTTTAGATTGTATTACTCAAGATGAAAATAGTACAGCAATTCTTGAAAATGCAGCTTTTTCTAAGGCCAACAAAGGAATAAAAAAAGCTTTATATTATTTAAATAATATCAGTGAAAGCACGACAACAGAATTAGGATTTATCGAATTATCTTTTGCTCGCCAACTTATTGGTTTGGCATATTTTGATATAGGAAATTACCCAGATGCACTGCGTTATTGGAATAATACGCTTCTAGATCCTCGCATAATTATTTTTTTATTTACTAACAATAAGGAAGATTCTATTGAACAAATTGAAAAAGAAAGTAAAGTATACGACTATACCAAAATGAAAAGTGAAGATATAATTCAAGGTAATCCTTGGATACACTCTGAAATTAAAAATCGTATGAGCAAACAATTGAATAACAAGCAGAAAATTGTAAATATAGACTTACCAGCTGCAAATGCTTTTTATAAAGCATATTTAGCTATGTGGCTAGATAAAAAAGGCTTAGAGTCAGTTGTTGATTCTGTTCAAGTATTTGAATCAATTGAAATTGCATTTTTATGTGTTCTTCTTAATTCAAATTTATCTACTAAAGAAGAATTATATACTTTCATTGAAAATGGTAAT
Organism: Ascobotryozyma americana; assembly: GCA_030573245.1. Lineage (NCBI taxonomy): Eukaryota > Fungi > Ascomycota > Trigonopsidomycetes > Trigonopsidales > Trigonopsidaceae > Ascobotryozyma > Ascobotryozyma americana. Next base: position 26,004 of record JAJMCZ010000031.1, on the reverse strand, counting down.
ATTGAGTATTCTATTGAAATTGCTATAAAAATGCTATCCTGTGCTGGCCGATATAACGCGCTTGTAAAATTATATCAAGCTAGTATGAAAAATAAAATGAATCTAATTAGAAATAAAATTAGCATAAAGGAATATTGTGAATTACTTCGAAACGTAATACTGCAAAAGTTTACTGATCCAGATTTGCAAGTAGTGGATTGTGAAAAAGAATTAGTACATGTACTAACACATGCTCCAAGCAATAAAAATAGTAATAATAGTATTGATGGCAAAATTATTATGGAATATGGTATCTGGCTTATAGAAAGGAATCCGGAAGTTGGGTTAGATATTTTTATTAATTCTCATAAAGAATGTAGAGAGGAATTACAAAGCAGCGAAGTACGGAGAAGAATTGAAAATATAGGAGGTAAAGCTTGGAAAAGATATTTAGAATATATGATTTTTAAGAATCATTCTTTTAATGCCACTTCTTTTAATGAAGATAGTATATCTAATGATTGCTTAGATTTTATTGAATTATCAGAAGAATTAGTTTTATTGTACACAGATGAGTTAATGGAGGAAGCAAATTCTAATGAAAAGTTTTTGGATGAGACGATAAATTCATATGAATTATACCATGATTTTCGTGAAACGAAAAGAGAAGCAAATTTTGGAATTAGTCCATTATATTATTTAGACTTTTTAAAAATCTATCATAAACATGTAAATGAGGTCTCGACGTTCAATATTCGATTTAAGCTATTACAGCTTTTGGCTTGTGATAGAATATACTATAACAGTGAAAGGGTACTACTAAGACTCAAAAGTAGTATAAAGGGAAATGAAATGAATAATGAAGATATTTTTGCTATGGAATGTGCGCTGGCGTACGGAAGAATGGGTCTACATGAGAATACTATAAAAATATTTTGCAGGGAAATTTGGGATTATGACTATGCGATTTATTATTGTGATAAGGGAGGAATGGCGAGAAATGACAAAAATAATGAATTTATTGAAGGAGATAAAAAGGAACTTTTTAAGATTCTTTTAAACGAATTACTAAATATTCAATCAATGGATGACAGATTGTCATATACATGTGGGGTTCTTCATGGATGGGAAAAATACTTTGATGCTGATTTTGTACTTGAAAAAATGCCTGATTCTTGGTCAATGTGTAATATCTCTATGTATCTTGCGGCATATTTACGAAAAATTGTATCGGATAAATATAATAGTTTAATCTTACGAAATCTATCTAGAGAAGAGAACATACTTGTGTCTTTAAATCTGAATAAAGTTCAAGATAAATGTTATACGGAGGATAATACACCATGTTCACAAGATGATCAGACGGAATCTGTTTGATATAAATTGTTTACAAGAATTACAAGCTTACTTGATGATTAAATTTAAACATAATCATTGTTAAAAATTACAAGACTGTATATACAATTTACAATTTATTATCACTGTACTGTAGTGTAATTTATAACTTTATCAATCAAGATAGTCGCCATGGAAACTTGGACAACTAGGTTTTGCGTTTTAAAGATAAATTACGATTGGGAGCTATTTTCTTCCTTCCGACAACTTTATATAAGGATTTAAAGACTAATTTAAATTATTTATTATTGCCTAGTACTAATAATAATTACATAAATAATAAATCGATTACAGGTTAAATTTTTAAATTTTTTACTTCAAGAAACGTTGTATTTGTGAATATTCATAAAGTTTTAACATATACCGGTATATTGTGGTTTAATTAGGGGGCTAGGCGTTAACAAAACAATTACCCTGGTTTGTTGTTAGGCTAGTTTGTGGCTATTTTTCACCTATTTTTTTATAATATTTTTTTTTTTATCTTGGATTTTTTTTTGTCAATATTTTTACATAATTATATTTATATTTTTGGTTTTTTTTATTATATTTTGTCGTTTTTTGTTATCGTTTTATTCTTTATTACTTTTGATACTGTTTATTATTTTTTATTATTTTTTCATATATGGTATAATTTCTAGTGAGACAGTCGAATTTTGACACTAGCGTAAAAAAAAATTAGAAAAAAAATTAAAAAAAATTATCAAAAAAATTTTCAAGGGACGAATTTAATTGAAATAATTAGCATTAATCTTCTGTCTATTTTAATTAAAGCAAAATTTATAAAGTGTAATACAATTACGTAAATTTACAGGGATTATATTATTAATTAGCATAGCATTAGTACCGCGTTAACAGCAAACATAAATAAACACCTACTAATACAATAAAATTTAACATAATATAGTATAAGCAAATAGTGCCAAATATTATTACTATTGTAACTATTGTTACTATTATTTTTATTTTTTTTATTATTTTCTCTTTATATTACATAATTTAATAGCCGCTAAATTAGCGGCGCTGCTGCCATTCAGAAATCACAAACTGTTTTGTCTAAGCTTCTCCGGCATAAAAAAAGCAGAATGTCGTAAGTGTTTTTTATTTTTAATATGTATATTTGTTTTGGTTATATTTTATTTGATGTTTGATGTTTGATATTTTATATTTTTTGTTTTATTTTTATTTTATTTTATTTTTTTTTTTTTAATTTTTTATTTTTATTTTTTATTTTTAATGTTTACGTTATTTTTTTTATTGTGTTCCCTTTTATTTTTTCCTTTTTATTTTTCCTTTTTATTTTTATTTTTTTAAATTTTTTTTTCCTTTTTTTTTTTTTTTTTTTTTTTTTTTTTTTTTTTTTTTTTTTTTTTTTTTTTTTTTTTTTTTTTTTTTTTTTTTTTTTTTTTTTTTTTTTTTTTTTTTTTTTTTTTTTTTTTTTTTTTTTTTTTTTTTTTTTTTTTTTTTTTTTTTTTTTTTTTTTTTTTTTTTTTTTTTTTTTTTTTTTTTTTTCCATTATTCTTTACAATATATGTATACATATATTACACATTTTTTCCATCAATTTATTGCATATTTTTCTAACTTTTTTCTTTATTAGGGAAGCTGAGACAGAAGAAAATCAACGAAGAGTTTACACGATGCCTGCTTCATCAAATTCTTCCAGTAATGTATTCACTACACCAAATGTAAGATCCCCAACTACTCCGCTTTCTCTTCCAGCGGACACAGATCCCCAGTTAAATTCTTCTAGAGATCGTATGTCTTCTGCTTATAGCGAAACAAATTTAAGTTTAAATTATGATTTAAATTACAGTCGTGAAAATCATAATTATAACCATAATCAAAATCAAAATCAAGGTCAAAGTCAAAGTCAAAATCAACATCAATATCAACATCAAAGTCCAAGCCAAATTCATAATCAAAACCAAAATCAAAATCAAAATCAAATTCTTAATCAAAATCAGAGTCCAAATCGAATTCGTAGTGCAAGCCAAATTCATAGTCCAAATCGAATTTATAGTCCAAATCAAAACCAAAAATATACTCAAAACCAAAATCAAAGTCCAAATAATAGTACCTCTCAACAAAATGTACACCAACATCAGATAAATCAACCTTTAGAAAAAACGCAAAATGATCATGGTGAGTTTTTATTTATTATTAAATTTAATACCTGAATAAACCAATACATACATACATATATATTTTATACTTTATACTCCAATTTATTTTTAATATCTTTTGTTTAATTTTGCACTAACTATTGACTTTTTTTTCTCTTTTCTTAAGCCACAGATCTTGCTGAAACTTTAAGAACATACAAAATAATGCAAGCTCTTCAAAATAATAGAAAAGACTATGTTGCACATTTTTTGTCTAATTATGAGAATTCATCTCCTTCAAGTACATTATCCCATCAAGATTTGCCTTCTTCTAAACCAGAACCAACTGCATCTTCAGATGATAATTTGGCTCTTATATTATTTCTTGCTGTTCAAACAGCACCCACTTCTATGATTGAGTATATTTTGGGATTCAAAACTAAGTCTGGAAAACAAATTCCAATCCCTATAAATTATCAAGATAAAGATGGAAATACTCCCTTACATATTGCAACTGAATTAGGAAGGGAAGATGTGGTTTCAATGCTTATGTCTAGACCGGATATTAATGACACTCTAATTAACCGCAACGGAAAGCAAGCTGTAGAACTTGCAAAAGCTCCAGAATTGGCTGCTGCCATGCAAGTTTCTCGTGCTCAATATGTTGAAGCAATGTCTACTCTTCTTCAGCGTGCTTTTACTTCAAATGATTTTTCAACTCTTGAGAAAATACTAGCTACTCCTCGTGCAGCTGCCCTTCTTAATATTAATGGTGTAAACCCTGAAACTGGCTCGACTGTTCTTCATGATGCAGCTAGAACTAATAATGTGAGGATGGTGGAATTTATACTCCAACATGGTGGAGATCCATTTTTGCGTGATCGAAAAGGAAGATTAGCAAGTGAAGTCACTAAAGTAGAGCAAATTAAAAGAGTTATTAAAGCATATGGCACTAAACAAACTATTGAGCCTTCAGTGGCTTTCCCTCAAAGAGCACCTTCAATTAAAGGGTATTTAAAAAAGTGGACAAATTACACTTCCGGCTATAAATTACGTTGGTTTGTTCTTGAAAATGATGTACTTTATTATTATAAATCACAAGAAGATGCTGATAGATCTTGTAGGGGGTCTATAAATATGCGCATTGCGAGAATTAAGTTGGACTCATCGGAGAAACAGGTATTTACTGTTATTGGTAAAGGATCTGTAAAGTATTCTTTAAAAGCTGATCACCCTGCTGAAGCTAAGCGTTGGATATGGGCTCTTTCTCAATCCATTCAACACGCAAAAGATGTCGAAAACTCAAAGAGAAAGAATAGAAATTCTCAAAGGCCTTCTAGTATTTCAAGTGTTAATAGCTCTTCAACAGTTTCTAGTTCTTTGTATGCTTCTTCGGATACTTCTATTCCTACTTCAAATCAACTTCCTTCATATCAACAACAGCAAAAGTTGCAACATCTTCACAGTCCAAGTTCAAGCACCAACAATAATTTATCGCTTCATGTACAAAAGCAACCAACTGGCCAAAATAATTCTACTTCTTTACCTTCTTCTGCTGGTTCAAATGTAGTTAATAACTTGAGTAGCATATCTCCTATAAATGCTAAGCATATGAATATTTCATATTACTCTAATGCCCATAACCTTCCTGTTCCACCTTCTAGGAATATATTGAGTGCTGGTGGATCTTCTTCACAGGGGTCTATGATTGATTCTAATCATTCCTCTTCTCACATTAGTGACTCGCTTGATGAATATGAAGATGACGATGATGATGATGATGATGAATCAACTAGTCTTCCTTCTTCTGAACCATATAGACGAGAAGTTGCTATAACAGCCAATTCTGTTCGTATGGATTTAGAGTTTTTACACAGACTCACTACTTCATTAAGAAGTGCAATAGAATCAGCCGAAAGAAGTAATGAAAGCGGTAGTAACAATGCTAAGTTGTCTGTTTCTGAACTTCGTGAATCTTTAGCTACATATGATTCTTCAGTGACCTCTATTTCAAAAACATTTGCTGAATGTATTAGACAACATAATGCTCGTGAAAAATATTTTAAGACATTAGCACATCGTGAGGCTACACAAAGAAAATTATGGGAAGATAATATGCAGAAACTAGAAAGTAGAGTGGACTCATATGAAGCTGATCTTTACAAAGCAGTGGAAGAGAAAAAAATTGCTCGTCGTGGGTTTAAAGAATTGGCTGGTTTATTTAACTTGACGCCAGAACAGGCTGCTGAAAAAATTGATCCAAACTTTGTCAAAGACCCTTCATCTCCTCAACAGACACCAGCTAGTAAATCTAACGTACAAGATGTCAAATTTAAAATTGATAATACTTCAAGTAATTTCAATTCAGGACATTCGTACTCATATAATTCTAATAATGCCAGTCCTAACAATTCAGCTGGCCAATTAAGTAGGCAGCCAAATTATCGTGCAAACCAGCCTCAATCTCGTGGATTATCTTCTCCGCCAACTACTTCTGGCACAAGATTGTCTCCTTCAGGCTTGCAGTCATCGAACTTTTCTAGATATAATTCGATTTCTGGCAAACGTAAATCAATATATTTACCGGATGAAAGCTCTGATGAAGATGAAGAGTTTTTCGATGCTATAGATGAAGGAGATGTAATTGATATAGCAGAGGAACCAGAAGTAATCGACTCATCATCTAAAGAAATTGATGCCAAACTCCAAGCCATATCCTCTGAGAATATAACAAAGGCTGTGTCGAAAGACAAGCGTATTGCAAGTGATAAAGCAGATGTTACTAGCTCTCCAAACGGTGCTGATACTCGTAACAAAGAAGCTGAAAGTGGTGAAGTTACACTTGCTCAGAAATTTCAAGTTGATCTTAAAGTACTAGGTGATGACGTTTGGAGTTTTATAATTGGTTACCTTAAATCTCAAAACTTGACTGAAGTACAATTAGAAAACTTAAAGAGAATGGTTTATTCATTTGAAGGTTACGGAGAAGGCCCGCGTCAGAAATTATTATTAAATGAAGATGATCGCCCTAGAATAAGTTTATGGGGAATTTTAAAATCTATGATTGGAAAAGATATGACTAAAATTACTCTGCCTGTTTCTTTTAATGAATGTACATCTTTATTGCAAAGGGTTGCAGAAGATATGGAATACTCTGATTTACTTGATAAAGCTGCATATAAAAGTGACTCATCATTACGAATGGTATATGTGGCTGCATTTGCTGCCAGTGAATACTCATCAACTATCAATCGTATTGCCAAACCTTTTAATCCGTTATTAGGAGAAACATACGAGTATTGTCGACCTGACAAAGGTTATAGATTTTTCATTGAGCAGGTTTCTCATCATCCACCAATTGGGGCAGCAATTGCAGAATCGCCATTATGGGAATATTATGGAGAATCTGAAGTGGCATCAAAATTTAATGGTCGCTCTTTTGATATCAATCCACTTGGTACTTGGTACTTGAAACTAAGACCTCGAGATGGTCCTGAAGAGCTATATTCATGGAATAAAGTTACATCTTCTGTAGTTGGAATCATTACAGGAAGTCCTGCAGTTGATCAATATGGTGATATGGTTTTAACTAATCATAATACTGGTGATCGTTGCGTATTGAAGTTCAAGGCCAGAGGTTGGCGAGGAACTAGCGCTTGTGAGGTTCGAGGAAATGTTCATGATAAAGATAATGTTGCAAGATGGATTATTGGTGGGCATTGGAATAATAAACTTTATGCAAAGAAGATCGATGATGGAATTTTGCCTAACAATGCTGACATTGAAGCTGAAGCATCAAAAAATGGTGTATTATCAGTTGAGCCAAGTTCTCGTCCATCAATGTCTGCAATATCTAGCAAAGGAAGTGTATCATTGTCTGGGAAACCATTTGTCGTATGGACAGTTCACGAAAGACCTAAAGAACCTTTTAATTTAACGCCATTTGCTATTACATTAAATGGTATTAATAATTCATTAAAGAAATATTTACCTCCAACTGACACAAGATTGAGACCTGATCAACGAGCGATGGAAGAAGGGGCATATGATTTAGCCGCAGATGAAAAGCATAGACTTGAAGAATTGCAAAGACAACGACGAAGGAATCGTGAAGAGGGTGGGATTGTGTATAGACCTAAATGGTTTAAAAAGAGTATACATCCAGTTACTAAATTAGACTATTGGGAATATTTAGGTCAATATTGGAAAACTAGAGAAGAAAATGGATTAAGAGTTGTAAATGAAAAAAATCCGGTATGGCCCACATCGGAAAGAATTTTTTCAGATGAGTAAATATATTATATAAAAGAAAAATAAAAATAAAAAAAAAGTTAAAAAATAAAAATATAAAAAAAAAAAATCTTTTTTACAATACTCTATAAAGAGAGTAATAAATCATTCTATTTTATACACTTATATTTTTTTAATATTATAATAATTTTCTAAGTTGTAGATATTTATATTCTGAATTACAAACAGTTATCTGTTCAAATTAAATCAAGTTTAAAAATACATAAGAAATAAAGTAAAAATATATTTAAAAAGATGAAATATTTTTAAATTAAAGCTGTGGCGAATTGTGTTTAAGAAAGGGTATAGTATATTTATTTAAATGTTGCAAATGGTTAATGAAAAATTAAGGGAAAAAAAAAATCAGCGTAGTTTTGTAATATTTGACGTTGTGTTTCTTTTTAAAATGTCTTTTGATTTGAAAGGATTTGTATGATCTTTTTTTTTTTTTTGAACCATTGTGTTTTTAGTTGTTTTCTGAGGTATTAATTCAGACTTGAATGGTTAGTTAGCATGAGGATAAAAGTAAAATAATCATAGAAATACGAGAAAAAATACGAACATGCTATATATATGAAAAAAAAAAAAGGAGAAAAAAACTACTTACATCTAATGTGATATAATCTTCAATTCCTTTTATTGTCGAAACATGTCTTTCGGCTAAAGGTTTTCTTGATTTTAAATTTAAATTTGGGTTATTATTTTCGTCATGATAAATTGAAAAGGCTTTATTTTGTTTATTTGGTGAAGAGGATTTTAAATTTAAATTTGAATTTAACGAGAAAGGAGATGAATATGGGGATGAAAAAGGGGGAATGTTTTCTTTATTTTGTTCTGATAAATTATTATTATTGTTATTGTTATTGTTATTTAAATTTTGTTTATTATTTTTTATATTTATTTGTACAGAAGATGTTGAATCTCTAAAAGCAATAAAACTTTCCGGCATTATTTATATTTTAAATATATTAAAGGTGAAAGCTAAAAGTTTGAAATTAAAATATGAAGCAAATAAAAAGCAAAGCTCCCAAAATTTTTTTATTTATTATTATTGTATAGCAATTATTTTATATATTATATTAGATAGTAATTTCCATTATATTGGAAGAATAATAATAATACAATTTTTTATTATTTTTATTATTATATTATTATTATTATTATTATCATTATTATGATTTTTTTATTATTTTGCAGAATATTGTTTGTTTACTTATTTCTGTATTAGCAGATTTAAAAAGATGTGTTGCTATAGTAATATATGTTTTAAGAGGGTAAATATTTTTGCTTAGTTTTTTGATTTATTTATATTAAATTATGTTGTTATAGCAATGTTACCATGGTGATCTCAATATAATATTTATAGAATATGATTCATAATGACGAAATAGTTATCACACAAAAGGTACAAAGAAACAATCGATATAGTACTAAGAAATTATTATTCTAATGCTAATAGATTTAGTATTTCATATATCTATTTGTATGTATGTATCTATATTTATTCCCATATGTATATATATATATATATATGTACATATTCACGTATCATCATTTCATATAAAAATTACATATTATAGCTATGTATCTATTAGCTACTAATTAAAGTAACCGCTAAGTATAAATAAACACAAAACATACATCGTAGAATAAAACTAAATATCAATTAAAAAAAAGTAAAATGATTTAATCTTTTTTTAAAAAAAAAATTTAGTTACTTGTTAACTGAAGAAAAATATTCCTTTGATTCAGTAACTTCAGGTTTAATTGTAGCAGAACCTTTATGCCAGTTTGCTGGACAAACTTCACCATATTTTTCAGTGAATTGGAAAGCATCCAAAAGACGAAGAGATTCTTCTACTGAACGACCAACTGGGAGATCATTAATAGTAATTTGACGAACCTTTCTGTTAGGATCAATGATAAAAATACCACGTAAAGCAACACCAGCTTCAGGGATAAGAACACCATAATCTTTTGAAAGTGAATGATTAGTATCTGCAACAAGTGGAATGTTTACACTGCCAAGACCACCATCTTTGCGATCAACTTTTGTCCAAGCAAGAAGTGAATATTCAGAGTCAGTTGAAGCAAAAAGAACTTCTGCACCACGTTCTTTAAATTTTGCAGCAGCTTCAGAATAAGCAATAATTTCAGTAGGGCATACAAATGTAAATGCTAATGGAATGAATGCAAGTACAACCCATTTTCCTTTATATTTATCAAGGGAGACTTCTTCAAAAGCGCCGTCAATTACAGCAGTTTTTTTAAAATCAGGAGCCGGGTGTTGAACAGTTGCGACCATTGTATATATATTATAAGTATATAAAAGTTAATTAAAGATTAGAGTTCGTAAATGATTAATTTTTAATGTAAATTGAGTAAATTTGTATTTTTTGTATGGATGTTAAATAAAAGAAAAAAATAAAAAGTAAAAAAATAAAAAACAAAAAATAAATTCTGGAGGACAAAACCTTTTATTTATACTAAGCAAGGAAAATTACTTAGGCGAAAATTGAGTCCAGAATTATAAGTGATGTATAATACGAACAATTTATTAGGCAACGAATTAGAAATATTAATAGTAATTATGAAATAATAAGCAAAGAAAATACTAGAAATAATCACTTTGTTACTATGGAGATTATATATATATTATGTAAAATATCTATTATTTGAAATCAATTAAGATAGATAATTTGTAAAGGAAATTGTGAGATTAATAACATATCAAAATTAAATTATAAGCTAACATTATATTTGAAATTGTTAATTATTATTATAACTTTTATCTTATTAAATTTTTAAATCAAGTAGTGAAGCTATTATTAGTGTTGCTGGAGACGGAGCTGGGGCGAGACCACATCGCCCCAAGAGAGAAAAAACTAGGAGGGCGAGACCTGAAGGTGGGGTAAACACATTTACTATGTAGAATCCGTAATACATATGAACTACTGTAACGAAAAATGGCCTATTTACCCTACATTAATATTTAATATTTGATTTTTTTTTTTATTTACTAACTATTTTCTATGTTAAATATTTTGTTATATATTTCTACACTACCAATTTTTTTTAAAATAACAAAACTATGCATGAGTATTAATTAAATGCTAGAAAAATGGCAAATTAGTTAAAAAATTGTAAATAATAAATAGTTAAACAAATATACAGTCATCTTACGATGTAATACCTCGTATTATGTACATGACCAATTAAATGGGGTCTCGGCTTCTTCTAGAGGCGAGCTGGGTCTTGCTAACAACAGTGTTGCTGCAACACTAGTGATTATATATAACATAAGATAGTCTATTAACCAGGTTGGGGTTTGAATATTATGCAAACCACTTTTTCAAGTTTTTCAAAGTGGTTTTTATGCACAAGTGTGTATATGTCTTTAGTTAAAGCATATTTATTTGTTCCTGATTATATATATAAATGAATATTACGTATTATTTTCCCTATATAAATGAAATCACATTGTGGAGGTGATGATAATCTAGAAGATTAAAAGACAGATGGATAATATAGATAGATATTATATTGTAATTATTTACGTAGAGTGAATATTGAGATATTTGCATTTTTGTATTTATTTTTTGTGATTAAAAGTTTTATTTTTGTAAAAGTTCTGTCAAATTGTAGAATAATTTATTAATTCATGGGGTACTTATTGTAAACAGTAAAATGTACAAGAAAGCAATTATAATGGAATACAAAATTGTGGAAGCATAGCAGTATAAATTAGCATGTAATAAGTAGATACATAGATAAATAAATAGATAAATAAATAAATAAATAAATAAAAAATGAATATATAAATAAATGTAATTATTAATAAATAACCCATATACAACCTCATATAGATACTTTCACAGTTGGATAACAATAGTATACATTTAAATAAATGTATATAAACACGTCCATTATGTATATATGTAAATTAAAGTTTATATAATACACATTTATTTTTGAATATAAATTTATAAATATTTATATCACGCTATGTTTGTTTATTTTCATGTAATAAGTAATTTGTTTATATACCAACTGTAGTTATTCATGTATACAGAGAAAAAAAAACACACACACACATATATAATAAATACATAAACAATATATTCATACAATTATAAACAAAGCATATAATAATAAAATAAATAAATATATATATCCACTAATATGTAAACACAGTTTTCTTCTTCTTTTCCTTTCTTTTTCTCTTTTATTTTCTTACTGTTTATTATCTTTATGTTTATTGCTTTTTGCATTTTCTTTCTCTTTTTTTTCTTTTTGGCCTTATTATTAAACTTTATTAAACTTTATTAAAACATACCATTATTATTTTACTTCTTTTAGTTTTTGACCATTATTATTACACTTCTAGTTTTTGAAAGTTAATAATAATAATAAGAATAATAAGAATAACTAAGCTAAAATTAAGTTCTTTATTATTTGTTTTTGATATTCTAACGTTTTGATATTATTATTATCATTTTTCTTTTTTTTTTTCTTTTTATCTTTACGCTTATTTTCACTTTTCCCCCTTATAATGGATATTCACTCGTTTAAATCTTTTAAGGTTTCTTCAAGATCTGCCCCATCAGAATCAACAAACAAAGGTGATCATATATCCGTTTTTGATAATTCTGAAGGTAAAACAATGTACCCTTCAAAATTTAAACGCATCAAATGTACGTTTTATTGTTTCCAAATCAAATTATATAGATATTTTTTTATTTATTTACTAAATCTAACTATTATTATTTTTCATTTTAATTTTTCTTAACTTTAGACTCCCAACAACAACAACACCTTCCTAGCAACTACTCACAAAATAGTATACTTAGTTCATTGAAAAAATCAACTTCAAATAATTTAAAACCTTCGAATAAAAATTATGATTATCCTCATGATAATTCAAAGTCAAATTCAAATTCACAGTATAATAATCATTCTTCATCTAATATTTTTAAAAAATCTCAAGATGTAAAATACTCTCCTTCAGCAGTTTCTTATTCTCCTTCTTTTAAATATACTAGTAATAATAACAACAATAATAACAACTCTGTTGATATAATAAAATCTCACCAGCAAGATGTTGCCCAAAAAGATAAATTCCCAAATTTATCGGAGTTTTTTTCTGGAAATTACCCTGCGGCTGTCTCAACTTACCTCCCACCAGATGCCCCATTATTTCATTCCTGTCTTTCTTCTCCTTGCAACTCCATTTGCAGCAGAAAAGAATCTGTCTATTACTTAAAACCAAATGAATTTAATGAAAAACAACTTGTAACAGAAGCTTTTATGTTTGGAAAATCACTTGGCTTAGGAGGATTTGGAAAAGTTTCTTTAGTGAAATATCTTCCAAATGGTAAAATTTATGCAATAAAATCAGTTAGGAAACGTGCTTTAAATAAAAAATCCCACTTGACTGCTGTTAAAACTGAAAAAAATGTTCTTTTACATTTACTTAAAAATAATTCCTCAAGAGCTGTTCCTTTATATGCATGTTTTAAAGATTACAATAGTCTTCATTTTGTTCTTCATTTTTGTGCTGGAGGTAATATAATTGATGTCTTGGGTAGTTTGATTGTTAATTATTCTGTAAAAGAAGAAGAGTTAAAATTTTATGCCGCTGAAATGATTTTAGCTGTTGAAGAGCTTCATTCGCTTGGAGTTTTACATAGAGATATAAAACTTGAAAATTTTTTAATTGATGGCTCAGGTCACTTGAAAATTGCTGATTTTGGGGTTTCCTACATGGATACTTCAAGAGAAGTTTTTAATAAATCCAATGTATCAAGCAAAGGCAGAAAAGATACTAATACTAATATTAATAATAATAATAATAATAGTAATAGTAGTAGTAATAATAATAATGTTAGAAATGATATTGCTCCTAATAATTATCATAAAAACTCCTTTGCTAAGAAAAATAACTTAATTGTTGTCTCTTCTTCTTCATCGTCATCCTCTTCTTCTTCCTCCTGTTCATCCTCTGCTTCACTTCCATCATCGCAAGCTGGCGTCCATAAATCTAAAAACAATTCCTCTATAAATCCTGCTCCCGTTTCTTCAGTTATTAAAAACTGCGTTACAGGAAGGTTAGGTACCATTGGATATGAAAGTCCAGAAGTTCTTTATGGTGATTGGTATGATGGTCGTTCTGATTATTGGTCGGTTGGAATTTGTCTTTATTTGATTAGATATAATAAAAATCCAATTTATGATCCAAGATTTCACCAATCCACTGAAGATCAAAGTACTAAGAGTTTAATGTACAGAACACGAAGATTCTTAGATAGACCTATATTTAAAAAACTTCTTTATTCCTCTGATAATGAAATTTCCTTTCTTTCTTCTCTTTTAAAGACAAAAAATCAACGCCTAGGTTCAAAAGCGTATAAAGTTACGTCTAAGAATGGAGACTTATTTGGTGCTATAGAATGGACTAATAAAAATCATATCACAAAATATAAAGACGCAGAAGAAATAAGGGCTCATCCTTGGTTTATAGGAATTGATTGGGAAACTATTAGTTATAGCAGACCTCCTATTATTCCAGTTAGAAGAGACGCTAAAGTCACTTGGTCTTCATCAGATGGCTTAAACGACGATACAAACCATAAGGATCCAAAACATTCGGTTAAGAAAATAATTAATAATAAAAATACCAAGAGCAATAATTTAAATAATACCACTAAAATTGAAGAGCCTAATGATGCTGAAATTACTAATTTTGAATATATTCCAAAATTGATACCAGCAATAACAGGGAATCATATTCAATTTTTTACACCTCCTTCCTCCCCTCAGCATTGAATATTGGCGCTCCGCCATAACTCAAGAGGAAGTACCAACTACTTTCCATGTGAAACACCTCAATACCTCTACTACCCCTGGGATCTGTACTCTTATTATAATTCATATTTTGGGCCAATGTTTTCGTACTATTATCAGTATTATTTCTATTGTTACTTGTCTACTTTAAATCAGACAATTTATCCTAATTATAATAATTATAATAATTACAATAACTACAATTATTATACTAATTATCATGGTTACACCAATTATAATGCTTACAATGATTACCTAAATTATGTTAATTATAGTAACCATCTTAATTATCATGGTTATCAAGTTTATAATCACCAAAATCAGTACATTAATAATAATGTTCAATCTCATGCCCCTTGTGTAATCACCTCTGCAGAAAAAGAGGAAAAAAATGGCATGGTAATATATTTTGGCAGTAACAAATGCATATTTCCTTACGTTTAAAATTTTAACAATAAGCAAGTTATATATTCCATTAACTGCTATTATTATTATAATTGATACCTGATTTATTTTTTATACCATGCATTTTTTAGTTTTGATAATATTTTGGCACTTGAATTAACTGCCAAGCTATACCACAAGCTTACATACTATAGGAATATAAATATTTTATTTAGCATTGGAATAATAATTATATATATACTTGTATGTAGTTATATTTAAGTTTTAATTTTTCTTTTAATTATATATATGATGAAAAAGATTTACAAAAAGGGAAATTTACTAGTTTTAATAATTAGATATCTTTAATACGTTTTAAAGTTTTATAATTACAAATAAACAGTTTTTAATAAATAAACAATTTTACATTTATATATAAAAGATAAATAACTGTGATGAAAATACAAGTTCACAATATCAACTACACGTTTGAGAGGATAGTTTCTATATACAGGTTCCTTTGTACGGTGGGTTCGTAGTTGTTGTTGTCTGAGCTACGAGTTACAAGCATCCTGTTTCTTCATCTTTATATCTTTGCTTATTTTTTTAGTGTGATTTATTATTTATTACAGGCTTTTTTTACTAAAGTATGAATTTTTACAGATATTTATATTATACGTATTTAATATATTTTAACTAATTTCTCTTTCGAGTTGCATAGTTCATGTGCATAACTCATTTACATAAGCAACGTATTGCAACAACTCTCCACATTATCACCATAGAATTCTAGATATGGTTAATTACCCTGCAGAATTTATTTGATATTTATTTGTATGTACCTAGCCTAGGTCTCAGGGTTTTTCTTATTTCCTTCTTTGCAGTTACATTCAATGTTTTGTTATTTAGCTACACATTGATTAAAAACAGAAATAAGAAGTCAACAATTACAATATATAAATGTTTTACGGACTATTTTTTTAGTATTCACATGGTTGTAACTTAATATATAGTTTTAATAAATAGTTTATTTTTATATTTTATTTTAAATGTTTTTTACTACGGCGCTGAGAAGGGAGCTTGATTAATAATATTACATTAATTATATCCTTCTTGAATTAATATTAATTAATATTAAGTTTACATTAATTACTAATTAATTAGACTTACTTAATTGTCTTTATTTTATTTTATATTATTCCTTGCATATAAATAGACTTCGTAGTTTCGTAGAATTTAAGACAAAAACTTAAGAGAACTGGCTAAGATATATTTAATATAATTAATTAATTGAATATTTACTTATTTATTTTTAATTATTTATTGAATACTCACTAATTAAGAAATGTTGTGTGCTGGTCCATTAGACACGTCACAAGATACAGCAGGAAGTCTTCCTGGCGATAATAGTACTAGTAAAAATATTAATAATATAAATATCAATAACAACAGTACAGGACTTTTTAAGACTAGTTATGATCCTACATTTGGAAATCATATAAAAAAAGAAAATGGCAATAGTGATAAAAAAGAGCAAACATATCAAATAAGGATAGATAGAAGAGCATCAGTAAGTGCAGAAACTATTGCACCAAGTATGCTCGCTTCAGGATGGAAACCACCGGTTTTTACAAAAACAAAAAATCAACTTGAAAGATTAACAAGTAATTTAGGAGATATTTTCTTATTTAAATCATTAGACGAAGAGGATTTAACAACAATAATTAATGCATTAGAAGAAGTTCCACAAGAATTAACAAAATCTAATATGATTATTATTCAACAAGGTGATGAAGGTGATTATTTCTATATAGTTGAAAGTGGTGAATTGTTAGTGCTTAAAGATAATAAACAAATTTCAACAATAGGCCCTGGTGGCTCATTTGGTGAATTAGCACTAATGTATAATGCTCCTCGTGCTGCAACTATTAAAACAGTTATTGACTGTCGTTTATGGAGATTAGATAGAACGACCTTTAGAAGAATTGTTTATGAATCAACATTCCGTAAAAGAGATTTATATGAATCATTTTTAAGAGAAGTTCCGGTTCTTTCTATTTTAAAACCATATGAATTATCAAGATTAGCTGATGCTTTAGACTCAAGGACTTATCTACCTGGAGATACTATTGTAAAAGAAGGTGACCAAGGCGATCGTTTTTTTATTATAGAATCTGGTGATGCAAAAGTAATTAAAAACGGTGTTGGTAAAATTATGGATTTACATAAAGGTGATTATTTTGGTGAACTTGCTTTACTAAAAGATCAACCAAGAGCTGCAACTGTGCAGGCTAATTCAAAAGTTAGAGTAATCTCTCTTGGCAAAAAGGGGTTTAATCGTTTACTTGGACCTGTTATTGATGTTTTGAGAGAACGTGCTCCTAATTAATTGGTGCTTACTATGGTTTTATGTTTCTGTGATTATTATATTTGAAACAATAATACGTGTGTAAGTATCTACTGGAATAGCTAGACGTATATCAAAATCCGACATATATTTAGGGATAATGTAGTTGTCAAATTAGATAGACTCAGCACATAAATATAATATGTGTTAAAACATCTACATCTATTCTCCAGTAAGAAATGAAAGCATTTATCCTGCTCCATTATAATGATATCTCAACTATATCTATCTATTGTGTTAATTATAAAGTTTCTCATCTTTCTTGATTGTACAATTATAAAGAGTTAGATTTACTATTTATAAGTTCTACGGGGTTTAACGTGTAAACTATAGCGTACACATTGAGCACAAACTTTGTTCAGAAAGGGAACAACAATAAAAAAGAATAAAAACTAAAAATATAAACTGGAAATAAAAATTAAATAAAAGTAAAGATGATAGTATAAATAACAGTAATGTAAATATAGTATGATTAAAGAAATATTAAAAATAATAAAATAGTAATAAATAAATAAATGTAGTGCTGTATTATTTATTCTCTTACTATATTTAATATAATTGTTTTATGAGAATATTATAATTATTTATTCATTGAAAAAAAAAAAAAATCTGGTATATATATATATTTCCTATAGTATTATCTTATAATATCGTTAAATACCGGGTAAAGGAAGCAAAACTGTAATTCGTTCTGAACCATAGAGAGCCGAAAATGATAATTTCTGACTGCACATTGCATTCTAATCTGCAATATGTATTCAAGCAACTTTGAAAGGTGAAAGCACAAAGAAAAGGTTTAGTGTGTATTCTACTATTTTTTAATATAATATAATAAATATGTTCTACATATTATAATCTTTATTATTACAGCTAAGCACACTCCATATTCTCTATCCCTGGACGTAAGAGTAAGTAAATCCAGCACCCTCAATGAATAAAATAAGGCAATTTGGCCGAGTTGGTCTAAGGCGTCAGGTTAAGGTCCTGATCTCTTCGGGGGCCTGGGTTCGAATCCCAGAGTTGTCAATATTTTTTAATTTAAAATTACTTTTTTATTTTTAAATAAAGTAGTTGTTGTTGAAAATGTAATATTCAGAATATGAAGGGTAATCATTTTTGTCTATATAAAAGATGCAATAAGTAATTAGGTAGCCTGTAAAGATTGAAGTATTTTATAAATAAAAAGAAAATAACCATTAAGTAAAACCTAATTCCTTCAAATATTTTTAACAGTTGTTAGGTTTTTGGTTGTTATAGTAACCTCTCATGAGGTATACTTTTATTACGCTGATTATGTAAAATACGTTCTTTAAATGTGTTTTAAATTGATGACTATGATGATCCATATTAAAATAATATATATATTAAAGATTAAATTATAATAAATTTATGCGAACTGAAGATGCAAAAATAATTTTGATTTTTTTTTTTATAAATATTTATAAATTGGTGAGTATAATTCTGGTTTTATTATGTTGTATATGAGATTGTATTTGCTAATTTTTTTTTTTTTTAATTTGTAGCTGATTAGCTTGATTTGTCAAAAACTTGTTTAAAAGCTTTATAAGGTTGTTTACGTGCTTTGTACTTAAAAAAAAAAAAAAAAAAAAAGTACATTAGAAATTGTATTGAAATATATAATTTAATCTGGTTAATTTAATAAGTTAGTAGATTTTAAATTTTTTTTAATTTTTGAGCAGCTTTTCTATGGATCCAATATGATAGAAAATGACCAAGATCAAGCCGACAATAGAAACAGTCAGAAAGTAAACAGAGGAAAAGTAGAAAATGATGAAGATTTTTATAGCAATATGCAAATGAATCATTCAAACGAATTTTTTTTCCCTCTATCAGGATGGGCCCGTTCTATTTTGCCTACTACTGTAATGTCTTTTGCAGAAAGAATGGCAAACAAAGGTATATTTGATTCTTAACTGGTCTTTGGATTTGGCATTGATTTTTTTTCATATTTAATAACTATATATTTTTCATACTGTTTATATTTATTTCTATTCTATCAAGTTTTATCCTTTTTATAGTTTGTTAGTTTTTTGTTATTTATTTTTAATGCTAATTTTTTTTTTTTTATAGTTGAGGCATGGGTTTCACACACCCCAGAAATAGTTAATCGTGAAATATTAGAAACACATAATAATGGTAAGTTTTATTGTTTTTGAAACTATTAAGTTTTCGTTTTTTTTTTTTTTTTTTTTTTTTTTTTTTTTTTTTTTTTTTTTTTTTTTTTTTTTTATTTTTTTTTTGTTTTATTACATATTGATATTACTAACGCTAATTTATAGACACTGAAAACCAATGGAAGAAATCTTTTGTTGAAGAAATTAATAATATTCGTCGATACAATGGGCAAAATAGTTTTCTTACATCTCCTCTCATACACAAAAATAATACACCTTCTAAAGAGGTTATTCAAATTCCGAGAAGTATATCAGATTTTTATCTGCAATCCAACAAAAAAGAGGATTTATGTAAAACTTTATTAAAAAAGTCTGCTAAAAAATCAATCAGCTCTTTTAATAAAGATATTTATAACAATATTAATAAAAAGGATTCCTTAAGGCTTGCCCAAAGCCCTAGTTTACCTTCATTATCTAGTAATAAATTACATCACTCTGAAGATCGTGTAACTGTCACCACAGAATACAATAATTTTCATTCTAAAAATACTTCATCTAACAGTGTGCCATTTACTCCCATTTCTCGCACCTTAAAACGAAATAAGTCTTTATTGTTTTCAAATTATGAAGATAGTGATTTAAAAAGCAAGGCTTTTAAACCGCTAAAAAATTTAGATAAAAAAACACCGCTAAACGCTACCCAAAAATCAAATTTATCTAACCCGTCACCATGGGGCAAAGTTTATGGTGCAAATTTAACAAATAAGTATACTTTATTGGATACTCCTTATTCAATGTCTTTATCTGTCATGCCTATTGGAGTGACCAAGGGCTCATATTCTAATTTATCTACTCATAATGCAGTTATAGAATCTACTGAATCAAATAAAAACTCTAAGAATTTCAAAAAGCATCTTAAAAGTAAACAGAAGAAAAGCCGCACGAAAGGACCATTATTACCTACTTCGATGCAAGGTAAAGTGACGAAGACAGAATTAGGTTCTCGCTATTATCAATCCCCATTTAAGTTAAATGCTTCTGCTGCTTCACGAATACGTAGAGCTACAGAAAAACTCCCTGAATCATTTTCAAAAGCATTAATTTTATCTTCTAAATATACAGAAAATGATAGCTTTAGAAAAAATCATAATTTTGCACAACATAGAAAATTAGAACATTCAGAATCATCAGAGTTGCCTAGAAAATTTTCTTCTAAAATTTCGGATTCACAGGCGTTAGATATATTATTAGCAACATTAATTAAAGAAGGCGACCATACAGATTTTCCTAGTTGGGAAGCAATTCAAAAGCGTCGAAAAGAAAGAGAGGATGCAATAAAGCAACTTCGCTTACAGCTTTCTAAAAAAGAAGTCATTAAGCCACTAAGTGCAGTAGAATTAGAATTTGTTATAGGGAAAATGCGTACAAGACCAATAGGTACTATTGTTTCAGAAAAATTTAATATACCTATCTCTGTTAGAGATTTAAACACGTTGGATGGACGGCAATGGCTCAATGACAATGTTATTGATTTTTATTTAGCTTTAGTGACTGAAAGAGCTAAAAACATATATTCTGTTGATAATACAAATTCTAGTGGTTTGGATCCCAATGAAAACAATTTAGGAAAAACTTTTAATAATAATGATGTGCTTAGATCATTTTGCTTTTCAACCCATTTTTATACAACTTTATCGAATCGTGGATATAAAGGTGTTGAACGTTGGGCTAAAAGAAAAAAACTTTCTATTTTGAACGTTGATTATGTTTTTGTACCTGTGAATTTAAGTAACTCACACTGGTGTATGAGTGCTATTAATTTGAAACTAAAAAGATTTGAATACTATGACTCCTTAGGAGGAAGACCTCCACACAATTTATTTAGCCTGTTACGAGACTATGTTATCCAAGAATCATTAAAGGTGAATTCTGATTTAAACGTGACATCTTTCGATAACTGGGAAGAATATGTTTCTGAAAACTCTCCTTTACAGACTAATGGATCAGATTGTGGGGTTTTTGCATGCAAAACGGCAGAGGTGCTAGCTAGAAGCGGGACTTTGACATTTTCACAAAAGGACATGAAATTTATCCGACAAAGAATGGCCTTCGATATCCTCCGGCAGAGATTATCATCTTAAATGTTGCAAGCACTTTGAAATATTCATATTTTTTTTAAAAAAAAGAAAAAAATGCTAGTTGTAAATATTCTTTTATATAGCTGATTTTCTGTTTGTTTGATGATTATTATTTTTTTTTATAGAGAGTTAGATTACACTTTTTTTATTTAGTATCACTGAAATTAGAAAAAAAAATACAAATCAGGACCCTAAAATATATGTTTTTAGATTTACAAGTGAAAAAAGTATTTTTTTTAAATGTATTTATAATAACCTACATTAAAAAAGATTATTTTTAATATTTTTTTTCTATTATTAAAACTATATATAATAAGATATTAATCAATAATTAATACAAATAAATTAGTAACAATATAAATAAAAAAAATGTTAGAAGTAAAATAAAGGAATATAATTAAACATAATAAACATTAAAGATAAATAACAAATAATAAATAATAATAAATAAAAATAAGTTGTAAAAAAGAAAAAAAAAATAAGTAATAAACAAAACAGTTTAAAAAATCAAAATTAAAATATTCATAATCATATATTTTTATATAAAATTTTTTCTTTTTTTTTTTACCTTTTTGAAAATATTTTGTTTAAAATTAATTAATAAATTGTAGATTTAAAACAAGAATAAAGAAAAAAAGATAAATTAATATCATAAATAAAATTAAATTAAATTAAGAAAAAATGTTTAAATTTTTTCTTTATACAAATGATACAAAAATCATAGCAGTTAATGGAAGGAAAATTGAAGAAAGAAGAGGGATGTTAATAAAAGAAGCTCCAGAGTAGACTGTTTTAGTTACGGCACTGCAAGAGCTATTTGAAGCAGAGGCTGCAGTATGTAATGTAGTCGATGATCTACTTCCAGAAGATGAGTGTGATCCAGATGCGGTACCAGAAGCAGATGCAGTACCAGATACAGAACCAGATGCAGTACCAGATGCGGTACCAGAACCAGATGCAGTACCAGATACAGAACCAGATGCAGTACCAGATGCGGTACCAGATGCAGTACCAGATGCGGTACCAGATGCAGTGCCGGATGCGGAACCAGATGCAGTATCAGAAGTAGTTTCAGATGCGGTGCCAGATGCGGTGCCTGATGCTGAGCCCGATGCTGAGCCCGATGAGGATCCATCAGATGCGGTTGTGGCAGAGGAATCAGAGGCAGTTGATGATCCTGATGCAGAAGTTGAACCAACTGTTCCTGAAGCATCTGATGAATCTGAAGAAGCAGAATTTGTGCTAGAAGCAGTTCCAGAAGCAGTTCCCGATGCTGATGAATCTGAAGCAGTAGAACTTGCTGAAGCAGAATCAGAATCAGAGTTAGAATTTGAATTTGAATTAGAAGCAGAAGAAGAAGATTCAGTTGAAGAAGCAGAAGCAGATGAATCCGAGGTAGTTGAGCTTCCAGAAGCAGTAGAAGATCCTGAATTAGAATTTGGTGTAGCAGATGCGGAATCAGATGCACTAGAAGATGAAGAACCTTCAGATGAAGATGCAGATGAAGAAGCGGAAGATGTAGCAGAAGAGGAAGATGAACCAGAGTTGCTACCACTACCACTGCTAGATTCTCTCAGGATATAAAAAGCTTGGGAAGAAGAATATTCTGAGTAACGTTGAGCAGAAGATCCAATAGCTATACGATAGTTACCAGGAGTGATAGTTCTATCTATTGTAATATCAAGAGTATTGGTGTCAGGAGAAGCATGAGTTGGTCTTAAAGAAGTGGTAAACGTTTGAATTAAGTTTGAAGTCAAATCAAGCAATACTGCTGAGTAAGTTCCTTCAGTTGTATTTGAAAGGTAAGTGATAGTAGTACTTTGCCCTAAAGTCATATTTCCAGGAGAAAATATAGCAAATCCTTTAATGTCTTGAGCATTAGACAAGGAAGCAAATGCTGCAACTAAAGCAAACAAATATGAAGAAAATTTCATTCTGAATCTAATTTGTTTTAATTTATTCTTGAAATATAAAAAATAAAAAAATGGTATTAGTTTAATAATCAGTTAAAGTTTTTATTATCTTTATAATAATAATAAACTTGATTGCTAAAGAAATTTTTACTGTTACTTATAATATTTTGGGATACAAAATAGTGATGAAAAAGGTACAGAGAGGGGGAAAAAAAATAAAAAAATAAAAAAGTAAAAAAAGAAGGAGATGACTAGCTTAAATACTTATATAGAGCAAGCAAAGAGAAAACTCATCTGCTTTCTTTTTACTTTTGACACTAAATAAAAGTATTAATAATAATCCCACATATAAGTTCACTTTAAGTTACACGTGTAATTAATCGCAACTATATTAGTATTTAATAATTGTTACATTTTTCTTTTAAAAAAAAGTAAACTATACCAAATTGGATCTAGTAATATTTTAAAATATGTTCTTAATAGCGAAATGCTCCAACAAATAGAATAAATAAACGCATTAATTTATTTATTAATTAAAACAAATAAAATAAACATTTAAGTTACAGGTTAAAATAAAGATTTTTTTACAAACGGTTAATAAAAAGGGATGAAATGATTAAAATACTCTATACATTTTTTAAAAAATTAAAAGATAGAGAATAAGAGAAAGAATGATGCCTTGAAGCACATTTTTTTAATCCTTTATTATTTCAAGTGCGAAATAATAAAGCCAGTAAATAATATTCAACTCATTAATTATTTGATCTGCATAAAATAATATCATAACAAATATCCATATATTTATTATATTCATATAATAAATAATATATAACAAAACAACCGGCTAACTTATAAAAAAAGCAAAAAAAAAAAAAAAAATGCTAACAAATTATTCGTTGTTTGTAATGAATAAAGTAAGCATGAAATAAATACATTACTTATATACAGCAAAGTAGATATTATGCTACATTTAGGAAGATCATTAATATTATTGCGCTAATTTAATATATTTTTTATAGTTTATTTATAAATTCTTATAAATTATAAATTACATTTGCTGGCATTAACAAACAAAACTAAGAAAACTCTTAAATGTACATACAGTGTACACGATGACTTTAGGACCATTTTATTTATTAATTGCCTAAATAGGGTTTAATTGATTTTGCCAGTTGGTTGCTTAATTGGGGCTTACTGTATTTTAGGGCGTTGCCACGTTTTTATTTCTTGGAGGGTAAAATTTCTTTAATATATAAATTGCCAAAATTTACAATCTATCAATAATAATTATATATGTGTAATTTAGTAATAGTATAATATATATCATATTATAACATAGCATAGCATAACATTGTGTATTTAATATTATTAACGCACATTTATATAAGCTACTCTTGTTTTGCAATACAGCCTCACAAAATGGCACGTGCAGAAATAATATATTTTTTTTTTTATTTTATTAAGGAAACATATTTACTGTAATCAACAATTTAACAGTTAAACCCCCTACCGCCTTTTTAATAGCGTTATATAACTGTAAAACATGGGGTTAATATTATAATTTTATAACAGCATTTGCAATTTAATATTTTCTATTTTTAATTCATATACAAATCTAATATAAAAAAAAAATAACATATATATATAAAAGTAAAAGTAAAGTGAAATTAGAAAATTAAAATGAAAATGAAGATAGATATAATAAAAATCTATTTGAATTTTACATTTAATATATATATATTATATATATATATTGTCAACTTGTAATAATTTCATGTAGTTTTTAATTATCGGCTTATATATCTTTCACATATAAAACTGTTTTGCTTCCAAACAAATTACGTGATATATTGTTATTTAAATGACAAACAAAATATTTAAATATGGTTTAACTGGAAATTAATTATTTATATATTAAAGCAGAAAAGTTGGAAAGTTTAAAATATTAAGAAAATTGGTAAGTTTTTATAAAATAATTTTTTACAATTGATAGTTTTATAATGAATTTTTATATTTTAATGAAATTTGAGTTTGTATTTGTAATTTCATAAAAAACCAAAATCAAAAAAACTCAAATTATTGACAAGTTTTTATCAAATAAACTTCCAATAAATAAATTAAATAAAAATTTTTTTGTTATTAAAGCAAACTTATGAACATGTAAATTTCTATTATAAAATCGTAGAAATAGTATAAATAACATCCTACAAGAGGAGGTCGGTTAAAATGATAAATAGTTGCGCTTGTTAAGAGCGGAAAGAAAAACCATTCGCTGGTAATATTTAACAAATTTTAAATTAAAACATAAAAATGAGGCAGTACTAAGGCGATGTATAAATTATAAAGTAAAAACAAATATCAAAAAAAAAAAAAAAAAAAAAAAAAAAAAAAAAAAAAAAAAAAAAAAAAAAAAAAAAA
>JAJMCZ010000030.1:54797-82180 GCA_030573245.1 Ascobotryozyma americana | reverse complement strand
AAAAATTAATACTAATATAGATACTACAACTAATAACCATAAGAAAATATAGCAAAATTATAAGCTTTGTGTAAAATTTAAATATAGAACCATGTCTGCTGCGGATATTCGTGACATGCTGGACCTACCTGCAAAGGGGGAAAAATCTACGGAAAAAGACGAAAGCATAGGAACAAATAAAACAATTGACAATGACAAGGGTAATAACAGCAACAGCAACAACAGTAATAATAGCAATATTAGCAACAATAGCAATAATAGTATTAATAATAATGATATTAATAACACTAGTAATATTAATAATAATGATATTAATAACACTAGTAATATTAATAATAATGATATTAATAACACTAGTAATATTAATAATAATGATATTAATAACACTAGTAATATTAATAACAATAGCAATCTTAATAATAATACCCTCCATAATAGTAACAACAACTTTAACAATTTCAACAACAACATTAACAAAAACAAAAGAAAAATAAGCAATATCAACAAAACAAATCAAATCGGTCTAAACACGGGGATTGGATTTAAAAAACCAGGTTCGGAAAATAAAAAATTAGATGGAATTCAAAGAGAATTGTTTGCTTTACTTGGTGACAATGCCGCCTCAGTAGCATTAGCTCAACATAAAATTGGCCAACAACATTTAGATGGAAAATTTGGAGATTCTTTTTCAGGAGCAAATACTAGTACTGGCGCAGCTTTTCAAGGAAGTATCGGAATAAAAAATTGGAAAAGAAAACCATCTCCTTGGACTTGGGCG
Source organism: Ascobotryozyma americana (assembly GCA_030573245.1). Taxonomy (NCBI): domain Eukaryota; kingdom Fungi; phylum Ascomycota; class Trigonopsidomycetes; order Trigonopsidales; family Trigonopsidaceae; genus Ascobotryozyma; species Ascobotryozyma americana. The sequence goes on along the minus strand of JAJMCZ010000030.1, from coordinate 81,402 downwards.
CCTTTCAAAAACCAAGCTAGAGATGATGGTTTAATTTTATATCACTGGGTAAGAGGAAAGAGGCCAAAAATAAAAAACACTAATACAAATAAAGATAATGAGAATAATTCTTTATTAGATAATGAAAAAACGAACAAAAGTATGACTGAAGATTTATTGATAACAAATAAAGATGAAAAAACGAACAAAAGTATGACTGAAGATTTATTGATAACAAATAAAGATGAAAAAACGAACAAAAGTATGACTGAAGATTTATTGATAACAAATAAAGATGAAAAAACGAAAAAAAGTATCCCTGAAAATTTATTGATAATAAATAATGATGAAACAACGAACAAAAGTATCCCTGAAAATTTATTGATAATAAATAATGATGAAAAAACGAACAAAAGTATCACTGAAAATTTATTGATAACAAATAATGATGAAAAAACGAACAAAAGTATCCCTGAAAATTTATTGATAAATAATAAAGATATAAATATATCCGATATAAGTGGTAAAACAACGATTCAAACTCAAGAAAAGGATTCAAAGTATGAATTGGAACCAGAGGAGGATTATCCATTTGCTAAATATGACACAAAAGTTTCTGTACCAGAATTCACCGAAGAAGATTATTATAGGGCTCTAGAAAGCGATGATTGGACTTTAGAGGAGACACAATATTTATTCGATTTATGTAGAGAATATGATTTAAGATGGATTGTTATTGGTGATAGATATAATTATCACTCAGAAGGTGAAGATTATGAAGAAGAAATTGAATATGAAGATGAAGAAAATGGATATAGAGAGATGGAAGATGGAGAAATTGAATATGAAGAAGTTAGAGAAGGAGAATACGAAGAGGAATATGAAGAAGGAGAAGTTGAAGAGGAAGAATATGAAGGGGAATATGAAGAAGGGGAATATGAAGAAGGAGAAATTGAAGAAGGGGAATATGAAGGAGAAATTGAAGAAGGGGAATATGAAGGAGAAATTGAAGAAGGGGAATATGAAGAAGGAGAAGCTATAGAAGGAGAAATTGACGAGGAAGAAATTGAAGAAGGAGAATATGAAGAGGGAGAAGTCGAAGAGGGAGAAGTCGAAGAGGGAGAAGTTGAAGAGGGAGAAGTTGAAGAGGGAGAAGTTGAAGAGGGAGAAGTTGAAGAGGGAGAAGTCGAAGAGGGAGAAGTTGTAGAAAGAGAAATTGTAGAAGGAGAAGCTGTAAAAGGAGAAGTTGTAGAAAGAGAAGTTGTAGATGGAAAGGCTGCAGAAGAAAAAGTTGTGAAGAGAGAAGTTCTAGAAGAAGTGAAAGAGGGAGAAGTTATAAAAGGAAAATATGAAGAAGGAAAAACTGAAGAGGGAGAAATTGAAGAAGGAGAAGCTGTAGAAGGAAAAATTGAAGAGAGAGAAGTCGAAGAAAGAGAAGTCGAAGAGAGAGAAACTGAAGAAAGAGAAATTGAAGAAATAGAAATCGAAGAAGGAGAAGTTGATGAAGGAGAAATCAAAGAGGGAGAAATTGAAGAGGGAGAATATGAAGAAGGAGAATATGCGGAAGGAGAATATGAAGAAGGAGAAATTGAAGAAGGAGAGTATGAAGAAGGAGAAATTGAAGAAGGAGAATATGAAGAAGGAGAAATTGAAGAAGGAGAAGTTGAAGAAGGAGAAATTGAAGAAGGAGAATATGAAGAAGGAGAAATTGAAGAAGGAGAAGTTGAAGAAGGAGAATATGAAGAAGGAGATTATGAAGAAGGAGAATATGAAGAAGGAGGATATGAAGAAGGAGAATATGAGGAAGGAGAATATGCAGAAGGAGAAGTTGAAGGAGAATATGAAGAAGTAGAATATGAAATTGAAGAAGAAGAATATGAAGGAGAAATCGAAGAGAGAGAGGTTAATACAAATTTAAGTGATATAGAAATAAGTGATGAAGAAGTAAGTAATGTGGAAATGAGTGAAGACGAATTAAATGAGATTGAAGAAAGAGCGTTTAGGGAGGTTGGCCTTGATCTGCAAAAACTTAAATCAATGAATAAAGCTGATGAAGATTCCATAAGTGAAACTAGTTCTATAATAGGCAGTGATATAGAAAGTGTAGAAGTTGATGACATCGGCGGCATAGAAATAAGTGACCTTGGTAGTGATACGGGAAGTGAGAACATGATTGACATAGAAAGTGAAGATATATCTATGGAAAGTGATAATAATACAAGCAGTACTAAAAGGGACGAAGTAAGTGAAGCAAGCGAAGAAATAAAAAGTGGTACAAAAATTCGAATGGTGGATGAAATTAATGAGGAACCCCTGGAAAGTCGTAAATCCGAAAATGAGCATGAAGAAAAGGAAGGCATGACAAATTACCAAATGACGGATAAAACTATTCAAAGTAAAGATACAAATGATGTTAAACATTATAATGAATTGATTAATGAAAAAAATAAAAACAAGCAGATAGAAAAAAATCAAGAAAATAAAAACAAGCAGATAGAAAAAAATCAAGAAAATAACGAAGATCTTGAATTTGAGAGATTGGTAAGTAAAATTGTTGATAAGGATAAACTAATAGATGAAAAACTAAAAAGTGACATGGAAAATTCGAATTTAAAATATGAACATGAGCATGAACTTTCCTCAAACGACGATTCTAACCTAGATAAGACAGAAAGCTATATTATAAAAAATAATGAACAAAAAGACGAGATCAAAAATGGTGAGCATGAAAGCAGTATACTAAAAAAGAAAGTAGCGGAAAAGATTAATACGCAACCGATGGAAGTGGAAAATATGGATATACAAAAAGTTGATGAGAAGGAAGAAGAAACGAAGAATAAAACATTGGAGAAAATTGAAATAGATGATGAGTTAACAAAAGAGAAAATAAACAACTTAGAAAAGGATGTTACGGATAATATAATAAAAAATGAAGAAAAAGAAGAAAAAGAGACAGAGATTAAACCCGTTGGTACAACAAAAGAAAAAGAAAGAAACTCGAAGGAAACGAAGGTCGAAGTATTAGATGAAACTAAAGTTGACATTGAAAATGGTAAAAATATTAATGAAACTGGTTTTAATGTATCATTAGAAAAGGAAAAAGATAATGAAGAAAGTGATCAAGAAGTATCTTTAAATCCAGATATATCAGCTGAAAATATAAATGATAAGGAATTAAAAATTAAAGATGAAGAAAAAGTAATTAAAGAGATAAGTCAGAAAACAATAGAAATTGAGAATATAAATGAGAATGGAGAAGATAAAATAGAATGGGATATTGAAGAAGAAAAACTCAATGATAGTGCAGACGATAAAGATAATTATAATGAAGAAGAAAGTGGTAATGATAACGAGGGTGCTAGTGATAGCAATATGGATGTTTATAGTGATAATGATAATTATAGTGCTAGTTTTAGTGGCAGTGAAATGGAACTTGATAGAATTGAAAGAGAAGATAGAACTTTAGAGGAGCTTAAAGATCGATACTATTCAGTATGTAGAAAGCTTATGGAATTAAAGCATTCAGCAAATGATTTCCATGCTTGGAATATTTCTGAATTGAATTTATATAATTCTATGAAATTTCCTAAAGAGAAAGAGAGAAAACGAAAAGAATATTTGGAAAAATTGATGGAAAGAACTCCCGCAGAAGTGGCAGAGGAAGAATCTTTAATAATTGAGGCTAAAAAGATTGAAGCAGCTTCAAAGAAAATGTATCAAGAACGTGCAGAACTATTAAGGTTATTAGATAGTCCACAATCGACAGCTTCTATCACTCAATATCTTTCATCTCAAGGACTAGCACAATTTACATCCAGCATGCTTATGACCGATAAAATAAAGAAAAAAAAAGGAGATGGAGATGCTACATCACATCCTACACCAAATCCAACTCCACCAGTACCATCTGGACAAGCAGGAGCAGGTAAGAATAATCACAATAATAACCGGAATAATTTATCACGACAATTTAGTCAAGGGCGAAAAGTATCACAAATAATTCATCAACAAATATGCAAACAATCAACACCATTATTGAAACCACAAATATCAATGAGATCATCCTCTTCAGCATCTGCTATAGCAATAGCTCCAGCAGCAGAAGCAGTAATTGCAGCTACATCTATAACTTCTTCAATGGCACATAAATCAAAGGACAATAAGCTAATAAGCGAGTTTGGAGAAACAGAATGTGATATATCTGAAGAATCTGAAGAAGTAGTACGAAGGTTTATTGATCTAAAGGATGAAATTGAATACGGGGTTTCTTGGGGAAATAATTTGCAGCCAGGAGTATATTTACGATCTAGTAAAATACAACAAGCAAAGTCTACCATGCAGAGTAAAATTAATGCAGTATTAAAGGAAGCAAAATTACCTACAGTACCAGTTATGCCTACAGGAAGAGTATGTGCACGATGGGAACAACTTCAAAAAGCAATTATTGTTTTACTTGAGGCTAAAAGGCAAGTTGATAAATTACGAACTGAAGTTGAGATATTAGAAACTAAGAATTTATTAAAGAAAAGATGAATATATAAAAAGGAAAGGGATGTATTAAAATTTTTGTAAATATGAAAACAAGCAAGCATATGTATTGTTTTTATTATTTTTATTTTATATTTTGTATTATAGATTTAAATTGCGATATAAATTAACAATATTTTTATAATAATGTACTATGAACACGTAATTCAAATAACATCAAATTTCCAAATAGCAAATCCACAAAATAGTATGTAAGCGGTAACGATAGTATAATAATAAAGTCACATAAATGGTATAATAGAATATATCATATTCATTATTATACTGCAAGAAAGTATAATTATTTTCTTTTTGTATGCACATGATTAACATTTAATACAGCGGTATTAATTTTTTCAAGGTATTCATTATATAACAACATAGAGTTATTCTTTGATTCAGAAATTAAAATTGAAATTTTAGTATTAATTTCTTCTCGTGCACATAGTAATTCATTTATTCTTTTTTTTGCATTTAATACCAAATCATTTGCAGTAGTTTCATCATCATTAAGTGATATAAAAGAAATTGCATTATCTTCACTAGTATTAAATGATAAATTATTATTAATTGTAGAATATTTTTTTAAATTATCTTCTAATAATAATTTTTTTTCTTCTAGTTTAAAATCTGTTATTGTAGAATTTAAACCATTTAAAATATTCTGTAAATGATCTAATATTTCATAACGAGATTTATTTGTATTTAAATTTCCATTTGTATTATCAACAGGCGAAACAAATACAGACGCTTCTGGTGTTGGAGGCAAATTTGGAGATGTATTAGTATTAATAACTTTTTCAATATTTTTTTCATTATCGTTTAAAAGTGTTTCACGAACATTTTCTATCTCCAAAAGTTGTGATTTAACGGTTTTAGAAATTGATTTCATTATAGAGGTGATAATGGAAGTAAAGAGGTAATACAACGGCGATAATACTAAATATTAACCAAGTAATAAGTTTAAAACAAAATTAAAAGAAAATATAAAAAAAAAAATAGAAATGTGATTTCAAAAAATAATAATACAAAATAAATTAAAAATAATATATAAATAATAATGCAAAATAAATTAAAAATAATATATAAATAATAATGTAAAACTGGAACAACTATAAAAAGTTCTTTTTACGTATTTAATAATTTACATATATATATATAAATTGTGTAAGTAAAGGAAATTTATATTTAAAAGTATATAAATAGAAGCAGAAAAACACTCTATAAAATCTAAAATTTTGGTATTAAAAATATATATAAATATTTTTTTTTTAATTTTTTTAATTTTCTCTTTTTTTTTTATAATAAAATAAAATCACCTCTATCCAACTAAATGCATAATAAATTCAAAGAATATTATTATACCCCAAAGTCACAACTTCAAGTTACGACAAAAAGAAAGCAAAGATTAACGATAAAATTGAACTTTTAGTTTTACATTTCAAGTAATTTAAGAAGAAGTAGGCCAAATTTGAGTTTCACCTTTAGGCTTATTGTCTAAAATTTCTTCAATTTTTCTAATTGATTCAGAATCATTTTTTAATTTATGTAAAACATCAATAGAAGCAACATTGTCCTGCAACTGCTTCACAGTACTAGCACCTAAAATAACAGAAGATACATTAGGAGATAAGAGTAAAAAGGCCAACGCTAAACGACCAACTGAAACATTAAATTTATCCTCAGCAATTTGAGAAAGTTGTTTAGTTTTTTCAATTTGTGCTTTACCTTCTTCAGAATGGAAAACTTTTTGAAGACGTTTAGCCGAAGAAGAAGAACCAGTAATACGAGAACCTTCAGGAATTCCATGATTATATTTACCAGTTAAAATGCCAGAAGCAAGCGGAGAATAAACAGTAGTTCCCATATTATAAAGACGATATAAAGGTAAATATTCACCTTCAACTTTTTTACGATCAAATAAATTATATTGTGGTTGTTCAACGACAGGAGGAATTAAATCATATTTAGTTGCCACATGATGAGCATGTTCAATTTCGAATGCAGACCATTCTGAAGTACCCCAATAAAAAGCTTTGCCTGAACGAATTAAATCAGTAAACGCTTGAACAGTTTCTTCGACTGGAGTTGATAAATCCGGTCTGTGTGCATAAACAATATCGACATAATCAAGTTGGAGTCTTTTAAGAGATTCTTCGACACCTTCAATAATATGTTTCCGTGAAAGACCCCAAACATTAGGAGTTCTTCTGGCGGAATCAGAAAAGAAAAACTTTGTTGAAACGACTAAATCAGAGCGTTTAAAATCTAATTCTTTGAAAATTTCACCGAAAACCAACTCTGATTCACCGGCGCAATAATTTTCTGCCGTATCGTAAAAATTAATACCCGATTCCCACGCTTCATTAATAACATTTTTAATATTTTCTTTGGCTTTGGCATCAGTGTTTACATAACCGCCATAGGAAAAAGCAGAAACTTTTAAACCCGAGTTGCCAAGGTTACGGTATTCCATATTAGTTTTTGGGAGTTGTCTAGACATTTTGAATAAAGTTGAATGAAAGTGAGATAAAATGACTATAATAAAATAAATTAAAATTTGTAGTGACAGAAATATATAGTAGGAAAATTAATTAATTAATATATTAAATTAAAAATAACTAATATAATAAATATATTAATTATATTAAATAGATTATAATAAGAATTATTTAATATGTAAACTTTACAATGTAAAAATTTTAAGTATATATTTAGTATGAAAATATTTTATGATAATTAAAACAAAAATCTGCAAAGCGTACACGAGGCCCTTTATATATTCTACGGAATCTCGATTTTATGAGTGTTTATTATTTCTACGGATTACCTATTTGATCAATTACCAAATATACTAATAATAAAATCTCTCTTGACAACACTCAGTTATACAGCACAAAGAATGGTTAAGAAGGATATTTTTTATTTATTATGTCAACAATTGACAAATTAGAACTGGTTTTTAGTTTTTTTTTTATTTATTTTGCGTTTAAAACTAAGCTTTAGCAATCCTAACTGGCCAATAACAGATTACGATAGTAGTAGGTAAAACCAGCGACGTTAGTAATCGATGACTAAGGGTTTCAATTAATCAGGAACACAAAACCTTATTACTTGTTGATAATTATTTAACAAGATGTAGGGAAAACATACATAGAATACATACATAGAATACATAAATGCTTACATACATGAATTAAAGTGATAAATTGAAAATAATAAATAAAAAAACTACGTTAAATTTAAACCTAATTCATCTATTATGCCATACATTTCACTCCCATCACTCTATTTACAACACATTTATTCATCTTCACCACTTTAAACACGCTAGACATTTTTTGTCATTCCTATGACGTATTAATTTAAAAAAATTTTTCTTATCCACTTGATACGCCGCTAAAACAATTTACAGTTTCTATAACAACACAACCCTGTTTCCAGAAAAATTTAATTTTTTAATTTTATATTTAATTTTTCTTTTTCTTTTTCCTACATGGCAAACAAAACCTTATCTACCCTTTCTTTTTTATGTTTTATCAAATAGTTTTAATTTTTCTAATCACTTGTCATTTTTTTTCCTTTTTTTTTTCTGTTTCATTTTTTTTATTTATTATTTATTATTTATTTTTATTTTTTATTTTTTTATTATTAATTAGCAGCTCTAAACGTGCGTATCATTATAAATTAACTACGTCATTTATGCATTACGAAGTATTTATTACATAATAGTTTTAATATCAAAAAATTCATTAGAATTGTAATGCGCTTTAAATACTTGTCCTGATGTCATGACAATATTATAGGAATTTTTTATATAGATCCGATTGGTTGGAATAATTTTTGTTATGACAATAATTAAAAATTGTATTTATTATATTGAGTATTTTTAATTTGACGTTGCGGTAACAACGAAGCATAAAAGATTTTATTTTTATGAAATGTAAAAGCAACAAAAAAAAAAAAAAAAAAAAAAAAAAAAAAAAAAAAAAAAAAAAAAAAAAAAAAAAAAAAAAAAAAAAAAAAAAAAAAAAAAAAAAAAAAATCATGACATCATTGTTTATTGTTTATTTATAGTTGCTATAGAGATACCAATCCTTTAAACGGGTTTATTTCTTAAAATGACCGGGTGTACATTTTTTTTTCCGTTTTTCTTTTATAAGGGATGGAAAAAATTTTAGTTACATTTTTATAATTTTTTAATTTTTTTTTAGTAACCTAGACGGTAAAATATATAAAATGGGCTGTTTATTTTTATATGTTGACATGACTACAATAAGGATATTATTTTTTTCTGTTTTGTCTGTTTTGTCTAGTAACCCGATATCCCGTGTAATATGGTGTTGATATTGTTGTATTTGTGTATATTATAGAAATTATTTTTATTAGTGTTTTATTGTTTAATTTTTCTATTGTAATTATTTACCGAACGGAAATTTCTTATTCGGTATTTTATCTGTTATATACATTCAAACATAAATAAGGTTTAGAACGGTTTCAATTTAAATCATATTTATTGCTTTAAGAATTAAAAAATTTCAATATTTCACAATGAATTGGTTCAGGGTTGCTACTTGTTTAATATGGATTTAAATGTTAAAATTCAATAAAATGATTTTAATATCAATGTTGATATGCAAATAAAACACTAAATTTACATTAATTTATGTTTTATATATTTAATTTATTATTTAATTTATTATTTTATTTAGACTATTTTACAATAAAATATTTTTATATTTATTTTGTTGATGCAAAGTAATTTTTTTATATTATGTTGTAAAATGTAGAATGAGATCTGATAATGTACAGCAGTAATTGTAAAAGTTTATGTATTATTATGTAATATGGTAGAACCTAAAATTTTTTTTATAATTTGAAACAAATAAGTCAGCATTGTATTCTTGTATCAAGGGAGCAATGGTTATAGAGTTTCTATTTATCTACTATATCACATGTGCAATAAATCGTGATATAGCACTATACTATTACAATCTATACTCAGTTTCCTAATTTGTGTATTTGATTTTTTATCATGTTTTTTACTCAGCTACCTTAATTGTGTTTATTGTATATGTACTTCCTTTTATATCCATATACTAATAAATACAATTCACACCATTTATTTATATATATAATCTCATTTATACTAGTAAATATAATAAAAGAAAGGAATTGCTTTTGTTATAAACAAAGTGTATATATACTATGTATGTATGCATCTTATATGAAGACCTTTCCCTTACAAAGCCATTCATTGATTTAAAATCTCTCCAAAAAATTCTATTAAAAATAAGAAATTATCATAAATAAGAATAATAATTTGTATAAATATATGAAAAGCTAATAAATAAGTAAAAATAATTTTTTCATAGATATACGAATTATGCTTAAATTTACATGTAGATAAATGTGTACATAAAATATCCAAGGGTTTATTTTACGACAAGCTTTTCTAAAGTGAAAAATTCAACAAAGACACTGAAAAAAATATTTTAAATGTAGTACATAAATAGTTGATTAAAAGTTTTGTACAAAAGTGAAAAAAAGTGTATATTAAATACAGTTGAATATATATAATTTACAGCATATTCCTAGATATATACATCTAGTAGAATTAATAAATATTACAGGGTTTCAAGTGAGAAATATTAAATTTCTATTATAATAAAAATATCATAAAATAAACAAAATTACTTCTATTCCCTATCTCAATGTATATTATTTAATAAATATATGACTCCTATAGAAGTTGAGGCTGAGTAGATTTGGAGATTTTTAATTTAAACGAAGTATTGTAGAGCATATAGGAAAACAAAAAACAAAAAACAACAATAGAATTTATCGAGAGACCTGATAGATAAAATATAGAAAAATATCTTCACATACTACGGTTCGATCCAAATCCCCATTACTAGTCGGTGCCAATTCTAGGGAGACTACGTTATATATAATATATATACCGGTACCGTACTTAAATATTAAAACTCCAAGCAACCAGACTACAGAAACTAAATATTTTACTACGCCCTAGTTATTTTTTTGAATATACAAACGCCCACACACTAGTGATAGCGCCTTTCTGTTACGTAAATGTTTTATATTCTACAATTTAATTAATGCATACGTATTATATAAATAAATCATACGATCATATATATATTCACATGTTAATAAAAAAAATCTACTATGGTTATATAAATAAGTCTTTAACATTAAAATAGTTTCAATAGATAGTTTTGACAAGCAGTTAAATATAAATAATTTTAATAAACTGTTTTAATTAACAGTTCAATGAATAATTTTAATAAGAAGTTTTAATAGTTAATAAATAATTAATTTCAATAAGCAGTTTAATAAACAGTTAATTAAACTGCTTAACAAACCGTTTTATTAAATCAATGTAATAAGCAGTTTAACAAATTAATATCAATCTTCTAAATAGGATGTAAATAAATATGTGCCTTATAAATAGTTTCATTTTATAGTGAATATATATCTTATATAATTATAATAATACAACGCATTATTTGTGTAAATCAATAATAAACAATAATTACAACACGTTGATGATTTCATATTATAGTTAACATACGTAGCCCGCTAAAAATTAGATTAAAAGGAAATCATATAAAAACAGACAGAAAGAAACAATAAAAAAATGAATCAACCAGTGTTTTACCCAATTACCCCATCAAAATTGGGGATTTATAATTTAATTTATATTGCAATTTACTTATATAATGATTTAATTTTCCAATTAGCTAAGCACGCCTCTGATGTCATTTGTGAGCACATTAATTACTCCTCAGGCTCCTAAGCGACTTTTTATGGGGGTATAAATACCCCAAATTATCTACTTTAAAGTATATTTTTATACATATACTTTGTCCAATTCATATAATACATATTACCTAATTTATTTTTTTATATTATTTACATAAAATGACTTTCTATTTACCAGCTATAAGACCCAGGTATGTAATAACAGTAATAAGATTGTAAAATATATCTTTTAAATAATAATTCTAACTTTTATTTTATTTCATTTTATAGTGCTATTGCTCTCGGAGCTGTTTTCACCCATGCCGCTGCTCTTTCTGCAGGTGCACCAATAATTGGAACTGCTATTAAGAAAGCACGCGAATCAAATACTCCAGAAGAATATTTACGTTCTAAAGAAAATGCATCAGCTCTTACTTTATGGGGATCTTCTATTATCGGAGCTGCAGCCCAATCTTATGCAGTTGCTGCTTTATTAAAACTTACTGGAACTTTTACTTATAAAGGATCTGCTTATATTGGAGGTTTAGTCTTTGCGGCTTCTACTGTTCCTACTATTTTGACTGCTTTCTTTGTTGAAAGACGCCCTGTTGACTACGTTTTAGGTACTGCAATTGTTGGAATTGTAGATACTGTTGGTTTGGCTTTTACTCTTACATGGTGGGGAGTAAATGAACATTTAAATGTTCCAAGCTCTTTTAATTAAACAGTTTTTTATATAACAAAACACAAATAACAAATAGATAACTAATCAATAAAATTTATTCCTATTTTTTTAAAATAACTTTTATGTATATTTAATATCTTTTGGTTAATTTCTACTTTTTTTTTTTATTATTTACTTGAATAATCTTATTATTTGTAATGTTTTATCTTTTAATATTTATTAAAATCCATAATTATTCTTAACATGCGTCATATATACTCATTAAATAATAATAGTGGTAAATAGAGCTGGGGAAAAGGATGCCCATTTGCCATGACAACACGCTTTGGAGGTCTGATTGGGCCGCTGACCCAGTTCTAGCGGTCCAAAATGACCGATTAATTGATTTTAAACAGACGGTCTAAGCAGACCATGCGGTTATTAAAAACGGTTAAAAGTAGACCGATGGTCCGAAAAAGACGGCTAAAAGAAAGACGGTCTTTTTATCGCTTGAACGGTCTTATGCCCAGCTCTAGTAGTAACATACAATACTACAATATATTATTGATTATATAATATATACAAACAATATTACGTAAAATTTATAGAACACACAAATATCAATTGCATAGCAACTAATACTTTACAATAGTTTTATAGAAAGAATAGGTATATTTAAAGAACCCAAAGAAGGGAAAAGTTTATAACAAAAACGAAACAAAGCCATAAAATGACTCGATTAGAACCACCAATAGAATTTATAGCTTTTATAGGTAGACAAAACAGTCCATTATTACTTGAAACATTTGGTGTTGAAGTTCCAAAAGATACCCCTGAAGCTTTATCTGGAGTACAAATTCCACCTACATCATTAACAAGACCTGAAAGAATATATACAAATGGTGGAAATGATGGAAATGATGAAAATATTGGAAAAATGGAATTAAATTCAGATTCAGATTCAAAGTTAAATAATTCTTCTATATTAAATACTAATAATGTTAATTCTCCACAAGCTGTTAATGTTCAATTAAAATTTTCATTTTTGGCTCATATGACTTTGGATGTATTTGCAGCGAGAGCTCTTCCAAAATCTGGTGATATGGATTTAGGTCTTCTTTTTGTACAGGATGAAACTGCTGTATATGGTTATCTTACAAATACTAATGTAAAAATTATAGTCGGACTATCGTTATCAGGAAATGATTCTTATGTTCCCGATCTTTCAAAAGTAGGTTATTTCTTTATATTATTTGATTATATTTATTATATATGTATATATATCTAACAGTTAATATTTAATCACTTGATTTTTTTATTTAATTTACAGCTCTTCAAAGCTTTACATAGATCATATATTTCATTGGCATGCAATCCATTCTATATACCAGAATCACGATCGCCGGTGAAACCAGGACGTTTTGTAGCCACTGTACGTTCAATCGGTAATCAATGGAATTCCGTAGAGTAATGCTAATCTTCAGCATCTTTTTCATTTAAATTATAAACCATTTTATAAGTTTAAGTACTGTACTTGGTTTTTAAAAAAGATTTATATCTTTAATGAAATGTATAATATAAATAATTAACAATATAAATGACTTTCTTTGCTTTCTAAGGTATTTTATTAAAATATTTCTATTTCTATTTGTTTTTACTTTTTAATTCTGTTTTGTTTTTTCTGTATTTAGTTAGTATGAAGACAGTATAATATACTTAAGAAAATATAAAAACAGGGTAATGATATTCGGTTATGGTATCGGTTATCGGTTATTTTAAATTTTTTTTTTTTGTTTTTGGTTACTAACTTTTTCTTAAAATTGAAGATATGAATTTCAAATTCAAAAGGGACTTAAAAAAGAAATTATACATAATATTAAAAATATAAAAAGTATATAAATAAAAGATGCCTAGATTTATATTAGGAAATGGAATTTTAAGACATCAATTAAACTTACATGGGAAAAAAAATTTATTTCAAATTAATATTTTAAGATTTAAATCCACATTAAAAAATGTTACTTTAATTTCTTCTAATTTAGATACAAGGAAAGTTATAGACTCTGACCCTTCACCAGAATTGGGAAAATTTTTATCAAAACTTCCTAAATCATGGAGTCCATATATTCGTCTTGCTAGACTCGAAAAACCGGTTGGGAGTTGGTTATTATTTATTCCCGGAGCTTGGAGTATCACGGCTGCTGGATATATAACATCAGCACCATTATCAACTATAATATCGACTACCACATTATTTGCGATTGGATCATTAATTATGCGAGGTGCAGGATGTACAATTAATGATATGCTTGATAAGGATCTTGATTCAAAAGTATCACGCACTGTATCACGTCCAATGGCTTCTGGACAAGTTACAATGAGACAAGCAACTGCTTTTCTTGCTGCACAATGCACTGCTGGTTTAGGTGTTCTTCTTTCATTGCCATTAGAAATATTTCCATTAGGCGCAACTTCACTCTTATTTGTTGCAACGTACCCTCTTTTCAAACGTTTTACATATTATCCACAGTTAATGCTTTCTTTAACTTTTAATTGGGGTGCTTTATTAGGTTACGCAGCGGTTGCTAGTTCTTCAGCAGTTTCTAATGGTATTGCTGAATGGAACTGGCCTATAATGGGCGGACTTTATAGTGCTGGCGTTTTATGGTGTATGATTTATGATACAATTTATGCACATCAAGATAAGAAATGGGATGTTTTAGCCGGTATAAAATCTACCGCTCTTAAATGGGGTACTGCCCGTAGCAGATCTATTTTATCTGTTTTAGGTACATCACAGATTGCAATTTTGGCTGGGACTGGAATTATTGGTTCTCTTGGTCCTGGTTATTTTTTAGGCACTTCTGTAATGGCATATAGAATCTTTAAAATGATTAAACACGTTGATTTTGACAATCCAAAGAATTGCTGGAAAGCATTTATTAGTAATATATATACAGGAAATTATTTATGGGCTGGACTTTTTTTTGACTACTGTTGTAGATTGATTGGGTTTTATTAAAAACTAGATTGTATTAGATATAGTAACTGCTACGACTCTATTTAACTTTATTTAAAACATTAATAAAATTTGTACATGTTATCATATAGAATTGTATAGACATTATATATTATTTAAAAAACACAATATGAAAATTTAATGGGTATATCAGAACGTAAACTAGATTAAACTGGTATTTTAGATTCATAAAACAGACTAGTTCGTTCATAGGTAGATAATAAAAGATAGATATTTGTATATATATACTAGCTGGGAAAAGCGAGAAAACGGAATACAGTTCAATTTGCCGTAAGCTCCACACAGAATCTTGTTATTAAGATGGAGTAGTACTGCAAAAGATCTATCTTGTGTATTTAAAAGATTGGTCTCCAAAACATAAGACTTCTTTAAGTCAAAAAAACGAACTCAAATATATATTTAAACGTAAAAGAATTAAAAGTAAATTATAATGCTAATACTATTTTTTTTCCCCATAAATTCTAGACATTCCTTTATTCCTTTAATGGAGTTAAGCTTAATTAGAAGAACAATAATATGTTAACTTCATTAAAAACTGCATTGTAAAGGACTGTTATACTTATGAAGAAAAAGAAAAAACAAAAAATAAAATTTCTCCAGGTTCCTGAAGAACATACTCTATTTAATTCGCTACTTATACTATGCTTAGATCAAAAGCCCTAATTCTAGTTGGTCTCCCAGTTATAGGGGAGCTATATTAATACAGTATATTTAATAAATATTAAGCGTTGCTAAGGGAAGGTTTTAAATATTGCCCTTGCACCTATAATGGATTGGGGTAATTTGTTATTATTTAATCGGAGTTACCTTATAAAGATCCATACATGTCTTTTAAGAATATGAAGTACATGATGCTATTATATATACTCGTTTATATTATAAATTTATAAAAAATATTACAAATAATATGTAAAATAATCTGTTCTGTAACTTATTATATATACAAAAGTTAAACTATTTTTGCACTATTTTTTCACAGTCACTACACAAACTAACAGGTTTATCGCTGTTTTTGTCTGTGCTGTAAAATAAAACAAGTTGGAGTGCCTGAAATCAAAACAAGATAATTGTTGTTATGGATATCTACTATTGAAACGCTAGTTGTAATAATGGTTACTAAGGAAAGATCAATAACAACTAACAAATTTGACTACAATAATAATACTAAAACAACAATAGCAATAAGTAAGTGCTTAATTGTAATAGTAATTGAAAATATACAATAGCATACAAAAATAAATAATAGTAAGCAATAATATATAATAATATACAGAAATAAACAATAAACAATAATATAAAATACTCAAAAATACTGTAAAAAAATAATACTACAGGGTAAATATATAAAGCAAGAATATTACGTTTTAAATATTTTAAATTTAAACCTGTTTTTTCTCTTTTGCGAAAGTAAACAAAAAACAGTTTGTATTATAATATTTGTTAATAATTAATAAAACATAAATTTAAAATATACATAATAATATAATAACTAATAATAAATATATACAGATAATACAATTTATAACAAGATACTTATAGAATTTATAGAACATATAATACTATGAGAAAACATTTGTACTTATATTTACAAACTTGTCGTTGCTATGCTTTTACAATAATACCTTGCATTTAGCATTTATTATTTATTATTTATTATTTATTATTTATTATTTTTTATTTATTATTTATTATTTTTTATTTATTATTTATTATTTATTATTTTTTTATTTATTCTTAATTAATTTTTTTATTGTGTTTTATTTATTTACATATTGTAAAACATAGCATCATTATAAATACAATTATAAATAATAAGTAAAAATAATAATAAAATATAAATAAACATAATAAAGTTAAATAACAAAAATTAAATAAAATAAAAAAAATAAAATTAATTAAAATAAAATCAAATAAAATCAAATAAAATCAAATAAAATCAAATAAAATCAAATAAAATCAAATAAAATAAAATAGACTAACTAATTATAGGCTTTAATGTTTTCCTCAAATCATACTAAAAAACCTACTTCTTCAGGTAATAAATCTCAACACACTGTACCTATATCAATCCCAAATGACCCAGCTTCTTCAATGATTTTACCTGGTGAAAATAATATGCAATCCCCAAAATATAATAATTATAATAGACAACAAATAAATTCTAATGGTTCAACACCCATTTCGAACGATCGTCCTTCAACAAATTCTTATAATAGCACAAATTCCTTATCTTCTTCTTTATCCGCATCTTCAAGTAATTCTCAACATCATTCTCATCACAATGCTCAACAAGTGAATGGCTCTAATAAAGATATTATTATCAACAATAATAGTAATAATAATAAAGACACTACTAATAATAACAATAATACTACAATCAATTCTAATACTATTTCTTCTCCTATTTCTACACCATCTACAAATAATCATTCAAATCATGTACCATCAAATTCTCGTCCCCCACCTACTCAAACCTTAAAAGCAATAGAAAATAGTGTTACTAGATTATTAGTTGCCACAAAACAATTACTAGAAAGATTATCTGAATGGGCACAACAACGTGCTACTGACATTGATGTAAGCGATGTTTATGTTAGATTAGGGAATGAATTTAACGTCGTTTGTAGATTCTTTCTTCAAGTCGGTTATCCCGTAAAAGATTTAGGTGATGTTCCGAACTCTTTAAGAGTTAATCTTGAAGAAGCACTTTCTTTAGATCCTTCTCAAGAAAATTTAGATAGATATCTACCACAAATCAGAGAAATTATTATAAATTTGTTACAAGGCTTAAAAAAAAAACAAGGTGCTCTTAGAAACCAATATAATAATCATCAAAAGCAATTAGCTTTACAGCAAAGGCAACAGCAACAAGTTCAACAACACCACTCTACACAAAATCGGCAACAATCTTCCAATAATGATATTTCCCAACGTCCTGTAAATGATTTAAATCAATATGTCGTACTTCCTCCTAGGAAGGCAAATTCAAGATCTGAAACAAATCAACAACAAAACTTGGCTTCTGCTGTTCTAGATCAATCTTCAAAAATATCAAATTCTTCTCCTCCTTCAATACCAATACCTAATCCACCTTCTGCAGTGGCAGCAACTACAAATACAAATACAAATACAAATACAAATACAACAGCTTCAGCTACAATTCCGAATAAACCTAATATCCCTTTATCTTCTTCATCTTCAAATAAATCCCAGCTTCGAGCTGGAAAACGAAATGATCCTTTGCTAGCTTTACAAAATAGTGAAGCTTTAGCTAGACGAGCTTCTAGAAGAATTTCAGCTTATCAATATGCAAAGTTAGGTGAATCTGTCGCTGACATGTTACCTATTTCGCGTTCTTCCCCAAGATTAAATTATGAATTACAACACCAACAACCAATTTCTTCTAGTCCTTTGGCAAATCAAAATAATGATTCCACCATTCCACAACATCAACAACAAACTCAAATTTCAAATTACCAAAAAGTCCCATTTAATTCTCAAAATCAGCAAGTTATTTCACAACAAATTCCTGAAAATCAAAGAGGAAAAAATATTCAAAAATCTTTCACGCAACAAGATTTATACACACAAACAGGAGCTACTTCAACTTCTTTATCTGATAGTATACCCTCAGCTGCAGCATTTTATGGAACTCGCACTGATTCAATTTCTGATAAACAAGGAAAAAACATGAATGGCAATCTTGTTTCAAAAGAGGAAGCTGTTCACTTGTCTCATTCTACATTCACACAATCACAACCACAAGTTCCATACATTTTCTTGCAACTTGGTACACATACTAAGAAAGTTAATTTTGCTTATAATGAATCTTTATCTATTTCTTCCCTCAGGCTTCTTTTTACAGAAAAATTTGCTTATTCACCAAGATCCGAAACATTTCCGGACATACTTATAACCGATAGACAGACTGGAGTAAAATTTGAAGCTGATGAGGCTAGTCTACATGATATTGGAAATGGAGAAGTGATTTCGCTTAAAATTGACTCAGAAAATAATGGGAACAATAGTGATGCTGATACTGAAGATAATAATGCTGATGATTTAGGTAATATATCTTCTAAGAACTTTAATTCTTCTTCAGTGCAAGATAAAAGGAATAGTTCTATGAAACTTTCAAGGACAGATTTAAAGCATCTTTTTGAAGGAATGGATGAAATTAAAGTGCTTGTGACTGAGCATTCAAAAGCAATTGAAAAAATAATTTCTGCAAAAAAATCAGAAAATGTTGGAGAGGGCGATGATAGTATGAACTCAGACACTCAAGAAAGCAGTGCAAAGCTTAATGAAACAGATAAGCGCGCGCTAGCACTTTCTATATCTGATGTGAGGCGTGAAATATCTTGCATCCGCGATTTGAATCGTAAAATAACCGAAACTACGCGAAATGATGTGGCAGCAATAGTTGCCGAGTGTGCTCTTCTTCTTGACTCTACTAGAGCATCCGAGTCTTCTCAGAATATTTCAAAAAATGCATCGGAAAAAAGAGGTTCCGAGTTAATAGGAGGCGCAAGTGGATCATCATTTGCTTCTTCTTCTTATATGGATATATGTCAATCTAAACTTACACATGATAGTGACTCATTACTAACTAAAGTTGATGAGCTTCAAGATATTGTTGAAGCTTTGCGTAAGGATGTTGCAACTCGTGGGGTACGCCCACATCCACGCCAAATTGAACAAGTGGCTAAAGATATTGCATATGCTCGTACAGAGCTGAAACAAATGGAAATGTATATTGGAAAGGAAAAACCTATTTGGAAAAAGATATGGGAAAAAGCTTTAGACAAGATTGTTGAGCAGCAGAAGTATTTCCATCTTCAAGAAGATTTATGTGCTGATTTGCAAGATGACTTGGATGCTACTTCAGAAACCTTTTCACTTGTAGAGCAAGCAATTGAGCAACAACAACAACAACAGCAGCAACAACAAACTCAACCATCAGGAGCGACTCGTACAGGACTTGGCCCAATGGCTGGGACGGCATCTGCGGTTGTACTTCCTTTACCAACAGAACCTTTACAAAGCAATAGTGAAGTAAAATCTGCAGTTATGAATGAAGTAAAGGCACTACAGCCAAATCATCAAAGCCGAGTGGAAGCAATTGAAAGAGCAGAGAAGGCAAGAAAGAAGCAATTAGAAGTGAGAAGAGCAGAGGAAGCTGCTGCCGAAGAAGTGGCCAGAAAGGAAAAGGAAAAGGAAAAGGAAAAAGAAAAGGCACATAAAATGCAAATTAAAAATTCCAAGAAAGGAGTAGATAAGAAGAACAATAAAAATAATGAAAGCGAAGAAGAATCTTCATCAGAAGAGAGTGATGATTCAGATGATTCAGATGAAGATGAAGATGATGACAATGACAATGAAAACAATAATGATAAAGATGATGATAATGGTAAGAACAATAAAATTAAAACTAATGATACTGATAAAGATAGATCTGGATCAGAAATAAGTAAAATGAAGATGAATGGCGAAAAGCATAAGAATAATGATAATGGTAATAGGAATAACAGTAAGAATAGCAAAAATGAAAGTAGTAATAGCAATAAAGATACGGCTGCTTTGAAATTTAATATAAAGAGTACAGATAAAAATTCTAATACGGGCGAAAATAAAACGATAAAGGGACCAAACGATAACCGTATTGAGGAAATGGCGAAGGTATTTACGAAAGCTTCAAAGATTAATAGTACAGAGACAGTAGGAGGTAATAAGTTTAGAGAAAATATCAAGGCGGATAATATTAATAGTAATAGCAACAGTAACAGTAACAGTAACAATAAAAATAACACTCATACTAACACTAACACTAACATTAAGGATAATGGAAAAAGATCAACATCAAAATTAGCATCAGCATTAACATCAAAGTCGACAAAATCTAAATCGCATGGTTCACCAATTTCAAGTATAATCAAAGAGCGACAGAACATGGGGAAATCAGGATTTAATGATAATCTTTCTGGTGCATTTAAAGATAAAGATGAATTTGCAAGGAGCCTTGTTATTCCTGAAAGACCAGAGAATTATTATGAGGATGATAAATCATCTAATCATTCATCTATGCGAGATATTTCTACACATTCATCTCTTTCACGGTCTTCATCTAATTCATCTATTTCGTTGAATCCCCCAACCGTTTCCATACCATTGAAGCCAGTTTAAGGATATTTAATGATGTCAATATTGTGCATTTTTTTTAGATTTTTTTTAGATTTTTTATTATTATTGTTATTATACCAATAAAGACAATGGGTTCGAACCCGGATTGTGTATTTATTTATTAATGAATTATTTATTTAACGTTATTTATTTATTTGTTCATTTTTAACGACTTTTCTAGTTTATAGAAGAGTCCTAGTTGCCATAGTGACCACATCATTTTTCTACTACAATATTATATATATATATTTCTTGAAATCTAATAAACTTAACAAAATATTGTACTACATATCGCACCATATAAATATATATATCGACCAATTTTTATTAAAACGTCACATCCCCATGGCAACTAAACGGTATTGTTAAGACAACTAAAATATGATCTTTGTTTGTTTTTGTGTTTGTTTTGTAGAGAATAATTTTTTTCTCTTAGCAACCATCTAGAAAAAAAGTCGCAAAGAGGAAAAATAACAACAAAATAGGAAAATAATAGTAAATAAAAGAACTAGAAAATAAATAAATAAATAAATAAACAAATAAATACATAATAAATAAAAAAAAAAAAAAAAAAAAAAAAAAAAAAAAAAAAAAAAAAAAAAAAAAAAAAAAAAAAAAAAAAAAAAAAAAAAAAAAAAAAAAAAAAAAAAAAGGAAAAAAAAAAAAAAAAAAAAAAAAAAAAAAAAAAAAAAAAAAAAAAAAAAAAAAAAAAAAAAAAAAAAAAAAGAAAAATTAAACGATAAAAATAAAACGATAAAAATAAAAAACAAAAAAAAAAAAAAAATTATTATTGTTTATCTATTGTATAGTACTATATAGTATATTATATTATATATTATATATTATATAGTATAATATATAATATACTATAATAATATATTTTATTATTAGCTATATAAATAAAAAAAGGAGGCTGAGAAATAATTAGAGGCAGACATAGCGTATAAACTTTGCGAGAATAGTGTTAAGAATAAAAATAGAAGTAATTTAAAATAATTTAAATTATTTTAAATTATTTTAATAAGAATAATATAAAAATAATTAAAAAAATGTCTACCTCATCTTCACAGTCACATTTATCTTCCGTAGTGGGTGTCCATTATCGTGTTGGTAAAAAGATCGGCGAAGGTTCTTTCGGTGTTATTTTCGAGGGTATTAATTTGTTGACCAATATGCCTGTTGCCGTTAAATTTGTATGTATTATAGATATTTCATTTTTTTTTCCTTTATTCGGGTTTACTTTTTCATATTTTTCCTTTGCTTCAGATTTTTGTTTTTGATTCACCCTCATCTAACATTTATATTTTATAGGAACCTCGCAAAGCGGATGCTCCCCAATTACGCGACGAATATCGTTCATATAAAATATTATCAGGAATTGGTAATACTATTTATGTTTTATTTGTTTTAATGTTTATATTTTGTACTTAGTACATTTTATATATATTTAATTTTGATAAATATTTATTCATTTTTTTTTTTATTGTTTCTAACTTTTTTTTTTTTTTTTTTACTTTAAGTTGGAATTCCAAATGTTTATTATTTTGGCCAAGAAGGTCTTCATAATATTCTTGTGATAGATCTCTTAGGTCCAAGTCTTGAAGATTTATTTGACTGGTGCGGTCGGAGGTTTAGTTTGAAAACAACTTGCATGGCTGCAAAACAAATGGTTTGTTTTATTTTAATTTTATTTTATTTTTTTTATTTTTATTTTTATTTTTTCCTAACACCATTCTAGATTACACGTGTACAATCAATTCATGAAAATAATCTTATCTACCGTGATATTAAACCTGATAATTTTTTAATAGGAAGACCAGGTAGTAAAGATGCTAATTTAATTTATATGGTTGATTTTGGAATGGCTAAACAATATCGAGATCCAACTACACATCAACACATCCCTTATCGTGAACGTAAGTCCTTAAGTGGAACTGCACGATATATGAGTATAAATACTCATTTGGGTCGCGAACAATCTAGGCGTGATGATCTTGAGGCACTTGGCCATGTTTTTATGTACTTTTTGCGCGGTGGTTTGCCATGGCAGGGCCTTAAAGCTCAAACTAACAAACAAAAGTATGAAAAAATTGGTGAAAAGAAACAATCTACTCCTATTAAAGAATTATGCGAGGGATTTCCTCCACAAATAGAACAATACTTAAGTTATGTTCGAAATTTGGGTTTTGAAGAAGAGCCTGATTACAATTATCTTCGAAACTTATTTAGTCAAGCTTTGGCTTCTGTAGGTGAAAGTGAAGATAATGTTTATGATTGGATGCTTTTAAACGACGGTAAAGGCTGGCAATATTCTACCCATAGAGCCTCTCATGGGTACGAAAAGCATAGGTCTCATGCTCAACTTGCTCAACGATACAACAATCAATCTTCAGCTACAAATCAAGTGACTCCAATAAGACACAATAGTAAATCAAGAAGAGCAAATAATATTCCTCCGGTAGTAAACCCTGCTGCTTTAACTCCTGCTGCTTCTGCTACTGCCTTGCGCAGTAAGACAGGCAATACACCTAATGCCTCGACTCAATCCCAATATGCTCCAACTCCTGCCCAAATAAAAACTCCTAACCAAGCATACCCCTCAACTCCAGATCCAACTGCTATACATAAACCCGGTAATGATGGTACTAATCCTAATTCTCAAAATGCTTCTTCGAACAATGTGAATAATTTTGGTAATAGTAATTCAAATCAAAACACTACAGCTAATAATACCAATATAGCCAACGAATCTCATCACTCTCCCACTGCAAAGAAATCATTCTGGGCTCGAATGACTATGTTTTGCTGTGATTAATCCTGTATTTTTTATTGTTTATTAATTATTATTATTTATTTATCGTTTTTTTTTCCTTTTTTTTTTTTTTTTTTTTTTTTTTTTTTTTTTTTTTTTTTTTTTTTTTTTTTTTTTTTTTTTTTTTTTTTTTTTTTTTTTTTTTTTTTTTTTTTTTTTTTTTTTTTTTTTTTTTTTTTTTTTTTTTTTTTTTTTTTTTATAATTTATAATTTTAATTTTTAATTGTTTATTATTTTAATATTCTGATTATATTTATATTTTATGTTTAATTGTTTATTATTTTATTATTCTGATTATATTTATATTTCATGTTTAATTAGTTTACATTGAGTTTTTTATTTTATTAATATTTATTATACTTTTGCTGTCAGGGCCAGCTTATCAACTGTTTATAATATAGACGCTTTAAATGAAAGAAAGAAATAAAAATTTCTTTGTTTTGGTCGTTTATCAGAAAAAATTGCTTTTTACAATGAAAAGTTACGAAAAAGATTGCCAGTCTTCTCGAATAATAAATTATATATATATGTATATATATAAGAAAAAGATATAACTTACAAAACACAAAAAAAAAAGAGAAAAATCAAAAATCTTAATAAAAACAGAAAAATTATAAAAATAAAACAGCGACGTACAATTGTTTTGTTTTAATATATAAAAAAAAAATTGAAGGAAATATGGACCATATTTTAAGCTGGAATGAATAGTTAAAATTAGGTATAATGAATTACTAATGGATTATAAAGGTCGAGGGCTTTTCTTACGCTTGGTTTCATATAAGGTGGAAAACATAATCCTTTACAGATATTACTTATGGGAATTATTAATGAATTATGGCTACTTCTAAATATCTACAATTTAGCTTCTATTTACATATTTTTTCGTTTTTTTTTTTTCCCCGAAAATTAATTTGTTTATTTGTTTTATTATTTATGTATTGTAATTATTTTTTATTTTTAACTTTTTATTCTTTTTTAATATTTAATTATCTCTTATAGTTTTGTTGATTATGTTTACGACGATTGAAGAAAGTTTCTATATTTTATATTTATATTGATATTTGAAATTTATATTGATATTTGATATTTATATTTATATTTATATTTGATATTTATATTTTATATATTATATTCTATATTCTATATTTATATTATATATTTTATATTTTATATTTTATATATTTATATATTTTATGTTTTTTTTTTAATTTTATATTTTTATCTAATCTATTGAAGTGTGTTTATATTAAGTGATGTTTATTTTATTTTATTTATCTATAATGTTTATATTTTTCACACTTTAGCACAAGATAGCAAGCATCAAGTTAGTCTATGTGAATATGTATGTGTATATATATGTATGTATGTATGTATTATTATATGAAGATTATTGAAGTTAAAAATAATATGCCGACTGCTACGCAATTCGTATGCCGATTTAGCCATTAAATAGAAATGACCAATTAGTCTATAGTGAATTTTGTGTAATCTTTATTAGTCGTCTAAGTGTACTGTGATAGAGGGAAGCATGCCGTACGGCATAGTATAAGGATAGTGCGTTATAATATAAAATGCACCACCACCATATTTTGTCTTTACCTGTAGAATGATAATAATAATAATATATATACATACAACAAAAATTTAAAATTGGCGCATAACATAAATGCATAATAGTATTTTGCATAGAGTACAATAAATTATAATTATTTTTTTTATTTACATTAGTATTTCATCTCATACAAATGGTCCCATTTGAATATTGTTTAATCGAGTCTGTAAAAATACTATAATACCGAAAATAGTAAACTTGCTATATAATAATCACTAGATAATTACATAAAATAATTTTTATTTTAGCTATAGAGAGCAAAAGCAAACACGCAGAGCAAACAATTATTTTTGGCTTTTCTTTGCGTACAAATACACATATAATATATTCATATAATTGGATCGGTGAATCATTTTGCTTGTTTGATTAGTTTTATAAAATACGATTTTTTTTTAGTTTATTTTGTTTTGTTTTGTTTTGTTTTGTTTTTAATTTAATTTTAATTTTTATTTTTATTTTTATTTTTTATTATTTTTTATTATTTTTTATTATTTTTTATTATTTTTTATTAATTTTTATTTTTATATTTATATTTTTATTATTTTTTATTATTTTTTATTAATTTTTATTTTTATTTTTATTTTTATTTTTATTATTTTTTATTATTTTTTTATTTTATATTTTTATTATTTTTTATTATTTTTTATTAATTTTTATTTTTATTTTTATATTTTTATTATTTTTTATTATTTTTTATTAATTTTTATTTTTATTTTTATTATTTTTTATTATTTTATATTATTTTTTATTATTTTTTATTATTTTTTATTATTTTTTATTATTTTTTTATTTTATATTTTTATTATATTTTTATTATATTTTTATTATATTTTTATTATTTTTATTATATTTTTATTATTTTTTATTATTTTTTATTATTTTTTATTATTTTTTATTTTTATTTTTATTTTTATTTTTATTTTTATTTTTATTTTTATTTTTATTTTTATTTTTATTTTTATTTTTTATAATTTTTCTTAATATTTACTTATTTCATTGTGTTTCAAAGCGCGTTTTTTTTTTTTT
>JAJMCZ010000030.1:0-54697 GCA_030573245.1 Ascobotryozyma americana | reverse complement strand
ATACTCATTATATGTACAATTTTTGTAACTTGTTCTAATTCTCATCCTAAGGCAGATAACTTACAATCAACAATTTTCACATTTGAGGGTGCTTACAATCCTGGAAGAATATCTCTTGCAAAAAATGCTGCTAAAAGAATAAGAGCTTTCATGTTACCTGGTGTTCTTAAGGTGTTAGACATTTACGAAGTATGGATTCTTGTTTTGTCATGTTTTGTTTTGCCATTAATTTATTTGTTTATTTTAAGTTAAACTAACCATATGTTTTATTTTATTTTATTTTATTTTATTTTATTTCATTTTATTTTATTTTTATTATCTTCCAGAATGACAACACAATAAGAATAGTCACAGAAAAGGCAACTCCGCTGTCCATATACTTACAAACATTAAATATAGCAAATACAACCCAGAAAGAAAAACTAAGACAATATGAAACTTTTAAATGGGGTATATATAATATTTCAAAAACTCTTAAACAGATTAATGATGCTGGGTTTACTCATGGAAGTTTACAAATTTCAAGCATTTTTGTAACTGAAAGTGGTGAGTGGAAAATAGGCGGCTTTGAATTAGTCACCCCAATATCTTCAAATACGCAAACACGCAAACCTGTAGAAGGCTCAGAAGCTCCAGAAGATTCAATGCTATATTTATATTCTGGTTTAATGCCTCAAGCCGGAAAATATGCTCCTCCAGAAGCTTCAAATGGTTGGGATAGTTTGCGCAAAGGTCCTGCACATTCAATAGATTCTTGGCTTTTAGGTCTTTTAATATATCAAATATTCAATGGGGATGTTATCAACACTCCGTCTAAACTTATGCAACAAACAAAATCAATTCCAACACAATTAATACAACCTTACAAAAAGTTGATTTCTGCTCATCCCAGGCAACGGTATTCAATAGCTCAGTTTATAGAATCAACAAAGAAAAATGGTGCATTTACGACTGATTTAATAAATGTAACTGAACAAGTTGAAAATTTATCAAGCATTCAGGAAGGTGAAAGTTTAAAAACCTTTTTGGAAGAACTAGAAAAAGTTAAAAATATATTACCCCCAAATTACGCTCGAGTTAAACTTCTCCCAGTACTCACAAAGTATTTTGAATTTGGTGGCACTTTCCCTGGAGTTTATAAATTTATTATGTCTTTGCTTTCTCAAAATTTATCAACAAGCTCACAAAATGGTCTATCCTCTAAAGAAGTAGAAGCACTGATTTTGCCAGTGATTAATAAAGCTTTAACTATAAGAACTCCTCATATGAAGCTTGCCTTTGTTAATACACTTCCTTTATACATAGACTCATTATCTGATAATACCATTAATAATGTTATCTTTCCAGGATTTATAACTGGGTTCACAGATCCAACCCCTGCCGTAAGAGAGGCAACAGTAAAAGCTGTGCCTTCTCTTGTACCTCATCTTACTGCCAGGAATATCAATAATTCTCTTCTTCGTAGTTTGGCCAAAACTCAAAATGACTCACTACAGGGCATACGTACTAATACAACTATATGTCTAGGCAAAATTGCTTCTCATATTGGTCAGAATAACCGCGTGAAGGTTCTATCCGCTGCTTTTTGTAAATCTCTCAGAGACCCTTTTGTGCACTCAAGACATGCAGCTCTATTAGCGTTAAAGGCTACCATTGATTACTTTTCGCCGATGGAGTCTGCAGAATTTGTTCTTCCTAGTTTATGTGTCAGCTTATTAGATAAAGAATTTTTAGTTAGAGACGAAGCTTCTAGTACTTTAAATCTATTCTTAAAAAAAGTTAAAGATCACGCGCAAACTTTGCCAAGGAGTGAAGACTCAGATTCTAAACAAATACTTACTGTAGATACGTTCTCTTCGTATCATAAGGCAACGTCAAAGAAGGAAGAGTCAAATAATTCTAAAATCAACCTAACTAATGTTTTTGGCTGGTATAAGTTTAACGATTCTTCCACAAAGCAATCATCCTCTTCACTATCATCTTTACCTTCATCTACAAAGCTATCTTCTGAACTTTCCGATCTCAAAGTATCCAATAAAAGAGAAAATGGCCCAACCTCTGCCTTCAATTCAATGGCAACAACCAAGTACACGTCTAAGCAAGATACTTACATCGAGAATAATAGTGATATTGATGATAACGAAAATGATGAATTTTTTTTTGATAATGAGATTGATCCCTTTGAAGCAGATTTGAATTCTAAATGGGGTGAATTTCCAGAGGACAATGATGAGAATGATGACAATACGCTTATAAATAATACTTCTAGAAATGGCAGTAATAACGATACTTTGCCTTCTATACCTTCTAATACAAGCTTTAAACCAGCAACGACTCGGGCTTCAACATTTACTATTACTCCTAATTCGCTTAATAATCCACCAAATAAAGCTAAAAATACAAAGTCCAAGAATCAGATTTCTTTTGATGTTCAGGTACAAGAAGAAGACGAAAAAGGGTGGGGGGACGAGGACTGGTAAAGATGTAATAATTTCAAATAAATAGACGTTATAAATTTTGTATTAGTATCTAAGTAGAACATTTTACATATGTAATTAATTAATGCTAAAAATGTTTTATAAGTAATAAGAGAAACAAATTTTTTTAAAATGTAAAATACTAAGTTAGAAAAAAAAAAAAAAAAAAAAAAAAAAAAAAAAAAAAAAAAAAAAAAAAAAAAAAAAAAAAAAAAAAAAAAAAAAAAAAAAAAAAAAAAAAAAAAAAAAAAAAAAAAAAAAAAAAAAAAAAAAAAGGAAAACAAGGAAAAAAAACCGATAAAAAAAAGGTCAATGGCAAAGACCGATATAAACAAATTAAACTTCAAATTGTAACATTATTCAAAGACCCCTAAAAACAGCAAGTATTTTTTTTTTAAAAAAAAGACAGGTAATATAGAAAAGTCATACCAGATAAAATAAGTGTATTTAATATAAAAAAATATGATCATCGAGTTTGTGTAGAAGCAACCATTCTTACAAAATTTTTTCATAAGCTTTTAATTTAAAAAAGATAATCAATAATAAACAACTCCACCAACATTATTCTTATATATTCATAACTGTAAAAGTTCATTTTTTTCATAGCATCCTTACACTTTAATTTCCGAAATATGAATAAAGCAATTGTTTTCTCACCCTATTTTTTAAAAAAAATATTTATATATGTTTAACCAAATGTAATTTTTTTTTGTACTTTTTATTATTTATTTCATTTTTTTTTTTTGAATTAAAAAAATTTTCCGACCCATTTCTTTCCAAACCCAATTTTTATTTTATGATCTTTTTAAAGTATTTTTTTCTTCAATTTTTCGTTTTGCTTGTTTATAGATTTTTTTTTTTTATATTCATCATTTAAATCACATGGTTTTTTTAACATTGAATAAGTTTTCATTAGTCATTATTTTGTGGCATATGTTGATATTGCTCATTTTGCTTTGAGTCTTGAATATGGGGAGAGTAATTTGTAGGGGTTCCTGTAGGTGGTAAATGCTGTCCCGTTTGGTAATAAGGGGGATACCCAGAATTCCTCATTTGAGGATAATATCTATTAGCCTGTATATATGGGGACGACGGACTTATATTTTGGACTCCTTGATAAGAAAATTGATTTTGATAATTTTGTGGCATAAATTGTGTGGGCATATAAGGCTGAGAAACCCCAGGACGATATGTAGGCTGAATGTATTGTTGATATTGAGCACCAGGCTGTGGTAAATATACAAACCCACCAAGTGGTTGACCATACCCTTGAACCATTTGAGAATTAACAGGATTTCCTTGTGCTGTAAAAGCAGCTTGCATTTGAGCTTGCGCAGCAACTGCGTTAGCAATGTCAGGCGAACCTTGAACAGCAGCAACAGAGTTACGATTATACTCATCGTAATTTGGCATCATTGCCCCAGGAACCATATAAGGTACTCCATTACCATAAGAATAAGGCTGGAGCATTATTCCATTCGAATAAGGAACTGTTGCTTGCAAAGGAGATGCAATTCTAGGTTGTACCCGTGGAGAAGATACATGGGATGCAATAGGACGCACAGGTTCAATTTGTATAGTAAAATACTCAGAAAATGGCTTGTCAATATTAAATGGCCAAGTGGGCGCATATGTAAATGCTCTATCAATATGAAACTCTACTACTTTTTCAGAATCAGTTTTATCAATAGAAGGCTCAAATGATTTGGCCTCACTATTTGGTTTGACCTTATCTATATCGCCCTCTGCGACAGAGTTTGCTTGTTTTGCCTTTTGAGCCTCATCAAATTCAAATTTAGCATGCTTAAATGGATTGAAGTCCTCTGTAATCTTTTTACGGTTACCTGTGGGAATTTTCTTATTCCCAAAGAAAATTTGACTTGGTGGGGTAGATTGAGGCTTATTGTGTGGAGGTAAAGGCGAAGAAACAGCACTTGATTGGATTGAGTGTAAATTAGAATGAGATAAACCAGGCGTAAAGTTTGCTGCATAAGGATTTGGCTTAAATTCAGTAGCTTGTAAATTAAATTTACGAGAAGAAGGCTCATTATGAAATTTGCCATTATTTTGCATTGGACTAGCCGACTTGTTGTTATTATTATAAGGTCTAGAATTATGTTGAGATGAACTTCTAGAATTATCTGCTCTTGAAGATGTGGCAGAGGATCTTGCAGATTCTATAAGCATATTTGCTACCGATTTGCTTACTATTTCCTCTTGTTTTGCCTTATCCTTTGCAAGAATTGGAACAAGGTCAGCAGGAACAGGAGTTTTAAGCTTAAAACTTTGGGAAAATTTCATTAGGTCATTTAACTTAACATCGGTTTCTTTTCTATATGAAGCTAATTTCTTCTGCTGGAATCTTTCCTTTTCATCATTCAAAAACTGTTTAAAAGTACCTATCAAATCTTTATCAATAAATTCCTTTTTCCTAGTAGAAACACCATCTGAATTAGATATTTCATCAGTAGAATCCAATGGTTTCCCAGACTCCTCATCTGCCTGTTTAGGCAAAGATTTGCTAGGATACAAATCATTTGAACCAAGTGATTGCGGATTCGTCGTAGCATTACTTTCTTTTTGGGATTGTGTAACGCTTTTATCTTTGAGTGGAAGATGCAATGCTGATTTTGATAAACGTGAAGATGGGACTGATTCAGCGGTATTTTTATCTTGGGTTGTAGATTTATCCTTATTAAACTTAGAAGATTGAAGATCTTGTGAAGGAGATCTTTTAACACCTGAATATTTATCCTCTTCATCTATTCCACTATCATCAATAATAATTCCACGCTCCTCAGCAAGATGTATATTACCACCATGAGCTTGACTCTCTATTTCTCTTGCAACACGTTCAGCTTCTACTTCCCATTCCTTATACAATGGATGAGATGTATCTAATTTGGTTGTATAGAATTCCTCTTTATAAGTAGATTGGACACCAAATAATTCTTTATTTGCAGCAAATTGATCCCAATCATCTGATTTAGAAAAACCTTCCTCTAAACCATTCATTTGCACGTCGGTATCTGGTTTCCAAGGTTGAAGTTCTCGCTCATGTATTTCACCATTGTTTACTTTTGAAGAAATATCTGAATCAGTTTTAAAAGCAAATTCAGATTCTTTTTCTAAATCTAATTTTTTAATTTCAATATCCATTAAATCCTTTGAAACTATTACAAGAGTGTTAATTATTCCTTTATGTGACAGATTTAAATCTTCTGTATCCTCTGGAGTAGATATTCTTTTTGCATATTTAATAGAGATACTTAAATCGGCTTCAGTGTGTGCAGAGGATAAAATTCCACTATATCTTGCACCTGATTTAACAGTAACAATTACAGTTTTACCAATTGATTTTACAAGTAAAAACAGTAAACGATCATGCATATGAGCTTCTTGTGAATCATTGTCATTATTTAAATTTTTTTGTCGATCGCGATTTGCGGGAGAAGAATTTCTATTTGGAGCAGGAAAATCTGATTTATTGTATGAAATATCCCTACGGACATCATATTGATTTTGGCTTTGGCTTTGATTTTGGTTTTGGTTTTGGTTTTGGTTTTGATTTTGATTTTGATTTTGTCTTTGGTTTGGCTGATAAGCGTTATTCCATACCTTTGACGATTTTTTTCCTTGGTTATCATTTCCTGAAGGGTTTTTTGAAGAACGAAAATCGCCTTGAGAGCGATATGGTTGACTTCTATTTCCAATTGAACCGTTGTTATTGACTGTTGTTGTCATTTTGAACTGAGTTGAGAGTTATAACCGATGGAAAGAATAGTTTTTTTTTTTTTTTTTTTTTTTTTAGTTGTGGTTATAGTAAGGATAGTATGATAAATAAATATTTATTGATTGAATGATAATCTAATCAATATAAAAGTGAAAATATTACTAATTTTGAAATTTCAATACTAAATATTTTTATTTATTTCTGTTAATGTGAATACCAATATAAGTAAAAATACAATCGAAATTTGTAAAAATTGACGTAAAATTGGTAAATATACCTAGTGTATATTTATTATGAAAACTAATGTATAACGCGTATATCTAAAAAATAGTTAGTAAGTGATAAGCAAAAAATAAATAAATAAATAAATAAATAAATACATAAAAATAAACAAACAAAGGAACCAAAAGTATGCTAATTAAATATAACAAAATTTAAAACAATTTTCGTATAAATTATAATAAATCTCAGTACAACAGCATACAAAAACAAAAACAAAAACAAAAACAAAAACAAAAACAAACTCACAATATTAAATTAAAATCAAATAGTCACGTTATTACACAGGTGTTAATGATATAATAGAAAAAGAAAAAGTAAAAAATAAAAAAAGAAAAAAATAATCAAATAAAACAATAATAAATGTAGCAATAAAATAGCAATAAATAGTATTAAGAGCAATGAATAACGCTTTTCAGTGCAATATTCAGTCCAATTAACACTGACAAAAATAATTTTTTTTAGAAAGATGCAAAAATTACTAGCAAATTAACAAAATAAGTCAAAATAACAATAATTTATTTATTAGGACACAAATCAACTATATTGAAATATTTATTAATTATTAATTATTAGGTATTAATTATTAATTTATTATTTATTATTTATTTATTTATTTTTATTGTATAAATATTATAATTAGCACAATTATTACAAATATAAAAAGCTAAGTAAGTTGAAACAATAACTTTATATAGCACAATAATATACAAATAATAAATGCACTAATAATAAATGTACTAATAATAAATGCACTAATAGTAAATGCTCTAATAAATAGTAAACAATAAGTATAAATAATAAACAGATAATAGCAACACACTTATATTACAAATTACAATTTTAAGCAATAGAATTAATTTAAACCATTAAAATAATCCAAAAGTCGATTTTTGCAGGGTAATACACAGAGCAGATACAGGTTACCATAGTAACAAAGTGCCCACACTATTTTTTTTTCTTCTATTTTTTTAGCTTATTTTTTATTTGAGGCTATAAATAATATCTGACAATTATATCTATTACATAATATAATATTATTATTGCTATCACATAATATAATATTATTATGCATGTTATCGTGAATGCTAGAATCAATTCTATTGTGTACATATTCTTTCATAATCGCCTTGTAGACTAACATCCCTACTTGGTATATATTTTAAATATCACTATGTATATTAAAATCATAACTCGTAAAAATCAACGTAGATGCTAACTAACATACATGCATATTAGACAACGTGCTTAATAAAATAATATACATACATACATACATACATACATACATACATACATACATACATACATACATACATACATACATACAATATTCAAGCATTAGAACAATACAAACTAAATTAGTCCGTAAATGATTCTTCATTAATTTTCTTTCATATATATACAGTCTGTTCCATTTTTTCTATCACATGTCTCTATTGCACTAGTAAAAATCTACTCGATAGGCACTTTTAAAATACCTCTCCGAATAAAACATGTAAAATCCAAAATTAAGCTAAGCAATATTTTCCATTTTAATTCTCTTATGTCTTTATTAAATCTAAATACTTATTTATACAATCCTAAATATCCCACCAATCACATTAATTGACTATGCCTTCGCTTGGATATTCGTTTCGTAGTATTGACAAGAATAACGTTGTTGTTTGTCTTGGAATCTTCAACAGAAGCGATCGTATTCCTCCTCGAACCATATAGACTTCTTGCGTTTCTTATCGGTCTTCCGTTAAATGCATTAATTTCATAAATTTGTTTATCTTGAACCTCGTTATTCTCTTTATTATCGTTCAAATATTTATAACTAGTGTTCTTGTTATTTTCAGATGCTTTCAAGGGCTTTTCTTTTATTTTATTTATAGTAGGCTTATTTGAGCACTTTGATGTTAACATGCTTTTTTTCAAATCATTATCTTCTTTCTTTGTAAGTTTTGAGTTTAAGCTTTCATCAGTTATCTTTGACAAAACTCTGTCATTTATTCTTTCACTTGATTTCTTATCATATTCTTCGTTCGATTTTTCTTTATTTTTTCCTTTTATCGCGTAGGATGTTTTCTTAAATTTTCTCAGAGGAGCTTCAGAAGTTTTTAAATCATGGGTTTCTTTATTTTCTACTACTTGTACAAGTGAGATAGAGGTAGCATCTGATTCAGATTTAATATCATCCACAGTTTCACTACCAGTAAATAATTCAAAAGTATTTTTTTCAGTTTTAACTTGACTATCTGAAGAAATTATATTCTCATCATTGATAGATGTATGTGTAATAACCGCATCGACTAAAGAAGCACTCTCCCGACGCATCTTTGTCCGTAAAGATGGTAATGCATAATTTATTGCTTTTTTCCGTCGACCTGTAGATCTTGCGCCAGGCAATACTGTCTCAGGCATAACGTCATTATCTTTTGGTTTAGTTTTAGTTTTAATTTTATTAAAGTTTTTTGGAATTGTTCTTTCTGATGGAAGTATTTTTTCTTGTAGTTGTCTCTGACTTTTCTGTTCTTGTTCTTCATTTGGAACTAAATTATCTTTTTCAGTTTCTAGTAAAATTTTCTCTTTATTTTCAGATTCATTGGGTAAATCTTCATCGGGAGGATTATCTGAAAATATATTGAAATCGACATAAAGTGGACCACTTTCTCTTCTCTTTTTCAGTTTTGTAGAAAGAGATTCTGGTTTTAGAGGTGAAGTTTTTTTAGGTATGTTAAAATCGTCATTAGATGCCAAATCATTAAATGATTCAGCATGTAAATTAACTGAATTTGAAGTAGAGGATGTATCTAAAATATCATCTTCATCTATAAAAGGAAGACCTTTGTTTTCTAATTCCACCTCAGTTGTGTATTCGTTAGCGTCATTTTGTTGTTTTAGCATGTTGAGATCTTGTTCAGCGTTTGTATCGAGATTTTGATAAATTATTTGCTCATTATCTTGGGTATTATTTTTCTCATTATTGATATTATTGATTTTGTTATTGTTATTGATATTGTTATTGTTATTACTCTCCAGGCATTCGTTCACTTGGGGTATATCATTTTGCAAACCTGATAAAAGATTTGGAATTAAATCGAATTTTAGCGATGGAATTAAATTATTTTGATTAGAATTTTGTAATACATTATAAATATTACTTTGAAATCCCAGTTGATTTATATCTTTTTGACTATCCACTACAAATTTTCCCACAATTTGGTTCATTTGATTCATTTTATTTTGTAGTTTATCATACATTAATTTTGCTGCACAAGAAAATTTATTATTACAATATCTTTGCTGTTTTATAGTTTGCGATCGTAAGGCAATATTTTC
Organism: Ascobotryozyma americana; assembly: GCA_030573245.1. Lineage (NCBI taxonomy): Eukaryota > Fungi > Ascomycota > Trigonopsidomycetes > Trigonopsidales > Trigonopsidaceae > Ascobotryozyma > Ascobotryozyma americana. Next base: position 44,881 of record JAJMCZ010000030.1, on the reverse strand, counting down.
ATCTAATAATTCTGCAATTTTTGTTTCCAAAGTACTAATCCTTAAAGCTTGCATAGAATTCACTTTAGCAAGTTCTTTATTTTGTCTTTGATATTTTCTTTTTATTAACTCTGAAACTTCATTAGAAGTTGATATATTATTATTATTATTGTACGATATTCCAAGAGGCTGCAGTTGTGGCTGTGGATGTGATCGTATTGTTGAGTTTGTTGGCTGAGCTTTATTAGCTAGCCGAGCCATTTGGGAATGATTATTTGGAATAATTTGAAATAATATTGGACACTGATTATTTTTATTATTTAACTATCGAATAATTTATTAATTTATATTTATTATAGTATAATTTATAATATATTTTTTCACACATATAAACAACTTCTATTTATTATTAGTAAAAAATAAATTAAATCCAAAATAATATAATTCAAATACTAACAATAATAAATTCTTTTTATTTGTATACGACGACCATTATTAGAAATTTCAAATGTAAGAGCATTTAATTAATTCTTACTTTCTTCCTCTTTTTTTTTTTTTTTTTTTTTTTTTTTTTTTTTTTTTTTTTTTTTTTTTTTTTTTTTTTTTTTTTTTTTTTTTTTTTTTTTTTTTTTTTTTTTTTTTTTTTTTTTTTTTTTTTTTTTAATTTAATTTAATTTTAATTTTCCCCCCTTAAAATTTATTAATAGAGTACACGAAAAACTTGTTTACACAATGTAAAAAACATGCATGTATCTTATACTTATACCTTCTTTTCTTCTTTTTCTTCTGCTAATGTTCACTTTTAAAACTATGATTGTAAATTTATATCGGATTACGTAATGACAGTACAAATGTTAGTATACTCAATTTGTTTTTATTCGTATCTATGGCAACCGTATTATGGTTGTCGCAGCTAAAATAAAAGGAAAAACAAAAAAAATTATTTCAATTTAATTAATTTAGACTGCAGTTTTATATGGACAATAGAGAATTTTTTCTCCATGTTATTAAAAACAGACAGACGCGTGGAATGCTTTTTTTTTATTTTTATCTATTTTTTCATGAGCATGATTAAAGTTCATATTCAAATGCAATTAATTTGCTTTATCTTACTGATGACAAACAGTTGTAAGCAAAAAAAAGAATATTAGTAAATTAATATTTAATACTATATAATTTAGAATATATGTAATTTACCATTTAATACTATTTAGTTTAAAATATATATCGTAGCATATACATAATAATATATAATGAATGTATAATATATAATGAATGTATAATGTATTATTTATAATGTACTGCTTACTGTACCGTTTATAGCAACATGATAAATACACAATATAACTTTTGTATTATATTATATTGGTTGCATTATATAGTTAATTATATTCATTTATTATATCATAACTTGAAATTTAATTAGATAGTGGCGTGCCAGTTTATGTATTGTATCTTCATTTAGATAATTAATAAATAGAATGTGCAAAATAATATCATTGAAACTTCACGCTATTTAATCATGTTTGGATATAGAAAATCACAGGTGAAAACTCCTGCAAGGAATGAAACCTCATCTTCAAATAGAAACAATAATTTAAATACAAACAATGTGAACTCTGGTGCTCAAAATATAGCATTACTTGCATCAACAATTGACAATAAAAGAAAAGAATTAAATAATTTACTTAAAATGAAACAACTTAGTAGTGATCTATGTATGAAATTAGAAGAATTAAATACAAAATTATCTACAATGGCTGATGGAACTGAAGCTGTTTCGCTGGTATTAAGTAACTGGTCTATTATAATGAAAGCAGTCCAATTAGCTTCTTGTAAGTTTGAGTCAATTATTATCTGTATTTTGTAATTATTATTTATTGTATATAGTATTAACTTCCATTAATAGCTCCTCTAGTTCAAATGGCTTCTGATAATACAAATACAACCCAACCTAATGAACAAATTTCTTTACCAGAAACACTAGTAAGAATTAGATTAAGTGATTTGCCAGAAGAAAAAACCAATGAATGAACGTGAAATGTGAGAAAATATAATGTGACTAATAAATTTATCATTTGGCTGTTTTATTTCTAAACGTTTAATTCCTGGTTTCTTCTTATACTACACAAAATCATTTAATTATCTACGTATTACTCCATCCCATCTTTTTTTAATTTATATCTTCACTCTACACACATAAATAGTTTTCATTCATTGTAAAATATAATATGTTTATTAATTGAAAAATGTATCTACCAGGAAATAAAAACTTTCTTCTCTTATATCTATATCTATTTTGAATTTAAACATACATATCTTGTCTCAGAATTGTTAACTGTTATCAAGTATTTATAACTTATAATAAATTAATTTTTTTTTTCTTTTTTTTAAAAAAAAAAAAAAACTAGCCCAAAACGAAAAATTACATAAAAAGCTTTAGATAATCAAAACAAATTACACATTTTATAAAACAAAAATTACAAGTTATCAAATATTTTTCTTTCCATTACTCTTTTTTTAATCATCCTCCATTGCATCTTCATCATTCACCATTTCAAATGAAGATTCACTATTAACCAGAGATAACCTAAGCACTTCACTTGAATCCTCCTCTTTATGACTCGGAGACGTTAATTTTGATGATTCTTCCCTTGCAATACGACTAAGACTATCTATCCAAAATAATAATGGTCTATTATTCATATATTCTTTTAATATATTATCCTCATTCTTTAAGTAGTTTCTAATCATTTCTATTTCAGATTGGCTAGCATCAGGATATTTTATTGATAATGATTCATCTGTCAAAAAAGAATCTGCAATGAGCAAGTCTTCCCTCACACGAGGAACATGTATAGTTGATCGATCATTTATTAATCCTGATGCATATGATAAATAAAGCGTGCTATACAAAGCAAATTTTTCTCCCTCTATTAATAATGCTCTGTCCGACTTATTATTTGTTTCAAAAATTGTATCCCAATTGTCTGCTAAAATACACCTACGCCAAACTATTTTTTCCATTTCAAATTTTACTCGATCTAAGTTTGGTGATAGATTGACTACTTGCAGAGCATAAAAGAAATGTCTTTGATAACCAGCCAAATCTGGTTTACTATCTAATAAAGTTAGAACACTAATGAGTTGTTCATCAGATAAAACTTTATCTTGAAATAAATCTTGTAATCCTGAACGAAGAGTATTAACCAAAAATTTTCCTCCAAGTTTTGTAACTAAAGTGCCTAATTCTTCCATAATTTTATCTAATTTTGAGTCTAATAGTAATTCTTGCTCATTGTAATCTATACTAACAATTTTCTTTTGAACTTCATGTAATATAACTTTTTGAATATCAGCAGTCTGCAATTTGTTATTCGTTTCTTGTAATGCGGTGGCTAAAGCTTCCTTTTCGGCAGAATCATCAGTTGCATTCATAGAAACGAAACTGGCTAGTTTCGAAACACCTAGCCAAAACCTCTTAGCTTTCGCTCTTTTCTCTGCAGAAACAGTTATTTTATCCAGTATTGTAGAAGCCTCTCTATACCTTGACTCTTTTATCGCTTGAATCCATGCAATGTTACCGACTCTTACATGATCATTAACAGAACTACGCAGTTTTTCATTAAAAAATTTATCCAGATAAAAGGAATATTCAGGAAATCTATGCAATAAAAAGTAATTTTGATTTGTGTCGATATAATATTGAAAAAGCGCTTTTGAAAAGGGATAATTATACTTTTTTAAATAATGTATTATTTTAGAATCAACTTCTTTTCCAGAATTTAAATAAGAAGATTCGGAGGCATAATCCTCTCGCTCACTTTCACACATTTGTACAAGTGACGCATAATCATGATACTGTTCCGCAATCCTAAATGCATCTGACTTTCTCTCAAGCTCTACTAAAGATAGAATCCATCCGCTTCGATCTGCCAGATATTGTGCTGATATCGACTCTCCTTCTTTATAAATTAATTTTGAAAAATTTATGTAAGAATCAGAACTTTGATTACCAGTTAAATACTTTGCGACCGATGCACACCAATTTGATCGCTCACAATGGATACGACAAAGTGCTTCTGATAAAAGTACGAGTTGAGATATCAAGATTTGAATAGCATTCATAAACCCTGAACTCGCATCTTCATCTTTATGTTGCCATAAATTGCTAACAACAGCTTTCGTGAGATCAAACTGCTCAACTAGAGATGCAATTAGTCCAGGTAAAGAAGTCCATAAACCCACGTTTGATGTAGAAAATCTGTTTCCTGTTGATAAACTTGTTGGGTCGAAATATGTTAATAAATCCTCTGGAGAAAGCTTATATAAAGATTTCTGATATAAGTTTCTTGTCAAATAAGCTCCATTTGTTAAAGCCTCGATAAATATAGAGTTTACATCTATAATTTGCTTTATTGTATTATCATGGCGATTATTATTAAGCTGACGAAAATTTTGTGAACTATATAATAATGCCGCAGATGCTCTTAATAGTAATGGCAAATCATGAATATTACAAAAGAACCAGTTTCTGACGATGTCATCATCTACTTTTCTATTTGTAGAATCTTTCATTTCTGAAATAGCATTATAAAAAATATCAGATGAAGTACGGTCAGTACTTCCATTATTTCCATTTGACTTAGAAGTAGCATCAATCTCTTTTAAAATAGAATCTTGTTCATTCAACCATGAGTTGTGTAATTTCCACACATTTTTTGATGATTCACATACTTCAAGATCGCTCAATAACCGAACTCGTGTATTTACGGATAGAAAGTCGAGTTTTTCAGCATTTACATACTTTGCTAAGTTTTTCAATGCTATACAACGATACTCTAAATGCTCTTCTACAGAAAGTAATACTGGCGGAATGTAAGTAGATTTAGAAGACAACACTTCATTACTTATTTCCAAAACAATATCTTCAATCAGTGTATACCAACTACTTTTACTATTGTTACCAGTATTATTATCTGAAGCAATAAAATCCAAAGGATTATTGTGTATAAAACCATAAAATATAGCTTGCTCTATTTTTGATTTTAAAACAGTTCTTTGAGTATCAGTTGATTCAGTTTCATCAGAAAACTGATATTGGCTTTGCGACAGATTAGAAAATGGAAATGATGGAAGGTTATGCATAGGAGCAGAGTTGGATTCAGGTTCAGAAAATTTTTCTATCCGCAAAACTCCAGAATTAGAGGTTGTAATTACTATACCAGCATTTCTTATTATATGCTGAGAATGATTCGGCTTTTCCTTAATTATCATATTCTCGAGACCAGCTGATAAAATAAAAACATCAGGTTTAAATTGAATCGAATCTTCCCACCTGTATAGCTTTCTTGACAAAATTGATTGGGTGTTAACATTATGGAGCAAAGGTGGTGCTGAGAGCGATGAGAAACTTTCCTTTTGAGAAAATAGATTGACTAGAACAACAGAATGAGAAAATAATAAGAAAACAGTATCATAAGGCTGTGGAAATAATATTTGAGGTCGTCGAAGAGAAGTAGGAAGAGGAGTTGTAACTCTATATACCGATAATACCCTAGTATCTACCAGGTCAAGAAGTACAGTAAATAAAAAATAATAAGGACGTGGGGAGGAGCCTGAAGTGTCATAAATTGAAGAAAGTAAAATAACTGTGCGGGAAGAGTCAGGATCGGATCCTGGTGGATACATAGGATCTGTTTTTAAAGGAGATGAATAGGTTGCTTCTTGGGAAATTATAGAAGCTATCTGAACAGACAAAGGTTCTATGTCATGCAAAACGAAAGATTTTGAAGCAAAAGGATAAATATCAGAAATAGCAACTACAAGTAAATCTTTTAAGTCTTGAGAAAATAAAAGTTGGAAATTTGCTGATTTTCCGATTAACCAGCGAGAAACAGCGCCTGTAGCAGTTGCAAAAACAATTTCTTTCAAACCATTTATTTCTTTATTTTCTGCAGATTCCCAGTTTGATTTTATATCAGATAAAGATTGAGTAGAGCGAGGTGGAGTCGCGGAGTTAAAATCATCAACATGGATATTAAATTCCGAAGGTACAGATTTAAAATCAACTATTGCTCTATAATTTGAGTTGATTGATAAAGATGACTTTAATGTTGACCATATTGAGTTATTTAAACGTGATCTTCGGATAGGAAGAACTTCAAGTTGTGGATGACCACCAGAATCACGTAAATCTAGTAAAAAAAATCTACCAGATGAAGTTGAGCATAATACACCTAATGGTTGAAAATATTTTACACATTCAATATATTCGCCAGTAAAAGATGTGGCAGAGTATGATATTGGTATTAAAGCTTCAATTCCTTTTTTACGTTGTAATAAACCATCAGCTATAGCACCACCTATTGCTTCCCAATATGTAGCTTTACCAGTCGAAGGTAGTATTATCACTAAACCTGGCTCACTTGAGCCTGCAGAAGGAGGTATCAAAAGTGCCAAAGGCCCTCGTATATCAGGACGAGATTGTGATAAAGGGAAAGACATTGTGACAGGCAATCTATCAGGGGCATTGTAATTCCAAACATATACTGATTTTTTATTTGCAACTACAGCATATTGAGTTGATTGATCTATTTCACCAAATTGTTGAAAAGGAATAGTTTTATTATTTGTATTTAAAATACCATCAAAATCTGTTTCTAAAAGTACAGTTGGTGTTGCTGGCAATTTATGAACAGAATAATTCGAATTTCGAGTCCATTCAATTGTACCAGAAGTGCTAAACATATCATTAAACTCATTATTTGAAGATAAATCGGGTAACTCATCGAAGCTCTGTGAATCTGATGAGACTAAGAGAGCATGGGTATTATTTTGATTAATTGAACTATTATTATTATTTGTAATTAAATTAATAGAATCATTTTGTAAATTTTCATTTGCCAACAAATTATCATTTTGTCTATTAGAGACTGAAAAATCAGTAGAAGAATCAGGAACTGGGAAATTTGAAGAATAAGAAGGATTAATATCAGTTTTCAATAATTCAGAATGCTCTTTTTCTGAGTTTGTTGTATCTGTAGTTGAATTTGCATTTGCAGCTGCAATTCGAGCCGATCGTCTTGAAGAAAGTTTTGCCGCCTTTGAATGAGGACCTACAGCTGAAGGGAGATGTCTAGGTTTTCCCATTAAATAAATATTGTAAAGCTAAATAAAGCGCAAAACTTGCAAAGGTTAGACTAGAATGTGGGGAAAAATTAAAAATACTAAAAAAAAAAACAAAAAGAAAAAGAAATAAATAAATAAAGTCTGAAACTTTTTTTTTTTTTTTTTTTTTTCACATACTCTTTGCAGTTAGATAATTATTTTAATTAATTTCACAATATAAATAAATTTATAAAATCAAATTGGAATTGATGCGGCTATTCCTAAAAAGGCTGGTTTTTATTTTTACTTTTATTTTTATTTATTTTTATTTATTTTTATTTATTTTTATTTATTTTGCTTTCTTTTATCTAGTTTATTTGTTTCCGTTGTTTACTGGTTTTTTGTTTTTTTATCCAAAATTTGCAGATTTATACGGAATTACGATCATTTACAATAATAATAATATATTACATAATAGATTTAGCTGGGATGTTTATGATATTTTGTAAAACATATAGAACTAAAAGAAAGAAGCGGAAAATGAAAAATAAATTGTACTTGTAAGAATGACGAATTAAAGCATAAATTCCAATTAAATAATGTATATATATATATATATATATATGCTCCAAAAAGAGAGAAAGAAAAATCATACATTATATATATGTATAAATATATACTATAATATCATATCCATATAATATATAGTTGGAAGAATGAATATTGCTATAATATATAAATTAGTATATAATAATGTAATTAGATTTTCGTATATTAGACAAATAATATTAAAACACATAAATTCATAAATCATTTATATTACACTTACATAACTAAACAGATCCGACCTGAACCCAAACCAAAGAAATAATAACATCAACACCATTAGAAGGATCCCCACCAGTCCAATGGAAATTCCATTGCCCATCTGTAGCACAGTTCCATAATCCTGTCGTACTTACAACTATGCCTGGTGTTGCTATATTTTTGTCTAAATCTGCTCCTGGACCTATATGTTCTACAGTAGTTGCGAAAATTACTATTTTATGTTTTGTAACCAACGGTTGTAGTTGTTTTGAAATGTCATTCTTGTAATTCAAAAGTTAGCAATTAGAATTTATAGTATTATTTAATACAAGATGTATATATAGATATATATATATATATATATTTATGATAATTTATTTCATTTATAATACACATAAACATACCACTAACAAATTGTGCTTTTTCCTTGCCTCCTCATGATTGTATTTAAAACTAGTTGGAAATATTCGATCCGCCGCCTGCGATACGATATCTATTAATTTTTGAGCATTAATTGGCTAAAAAAAAAAAAAAAAAAAATAAAGGAAAAATCAATCAGTTAATTATTATAATAATTAAAATATAAATAACTTTGAAATACATACTGGAACATTTTTTAGTTTTGATGAGGGCACAATTAAATGGGAACTGTTGATCAAATCATTAACTGAATTATTATTTGAATTATTATCTAATATTGATGATTTTCTTTCTAAATTCCCACTATCTATAGGAGGTGTATTGTCGTTATTTAGTAAATTAATATCTTGCTGCTTTTCAAATGAACCTTTCATATCAGAGCCTTGGACGTTTATTTCACTTTTTAAACTTTCTTGTAGACTATCATCATTTAATTTATCTATTTCCATATTTGATAAAGAATCTTTTTCTATTATACTTGAATCATCTTCTAAGTTTGTCATATCTAAAAGTTTATTATATTGTTAGCAGAAGTCTAAACTAAAATAGTTAAATTATGTTAAACTAAGTACTAATATCAACTTACTGTTTTGCTATAATTAATAAATATTATTATTGAATTATGTATTTTATATTATACTATATTTATTTTTATTTTTTTATTTTTTATTTATTATTTATTGTTTTATTTATTATTTATTATTTATTGTTTTATTTATTATTTATTGTTTTTATTTCATTTCTATCGCTTTTATTATATAATTTTGTTTCCATTTTTTACGTTGTGAAGAAATTAACATTTGTAGTCGTTGTCCCAGCCAACGCGAAAACTTTCGATTTTGAACGATATAAGTATAAAAATAAAAATAATATAATTAAAAATATTAAAAATAAAGTGCTAAAATATTCAAATATTGAAATATTTATAACCAAAATAAATTTTTAGAATAAGAAAGTAATCCATTTAACAGGGGGAAAAGAGTGTAAAATGGCTCAATTCTTAGGCCTAAAGGGCATTTGGAGTCTGCTTTTTTTACTATTTTTAACTCTACGCGTTTCTGCTCTTCATTTTTATATTGATGATAACGAAGAACAATGTTTTTATGAAGAACTTCCTAAAGATACTTTAGTCGTTGGTGTGTGATTTTATTTTTTGGTTTTTGATAAAATTATACTAATGTTCTTTTTTAGGCACTTTTAAGGCATTTCAATTGAATAAAGAAACAAAAGCATATGTTGATAATCCACAACTTGGAATATATGTTTCAGTTAAGGTGTGTATTTAACATTTTACAGTTAAATTGATATTTCTCTTCTTTATGATTATGTTTGAATGCTACTTTGTTTTTATTTGTTTCTAACAATTTTTTTTGTAATTGTTTATAATATATATATATATATATATATATATATATTAATAAAAATTTTTTTCTTTAGGAAACCTTTGATAATGATCATCAAGTAGTTGGCCAAAGATTAGGAGCTAGAGGAAGATTTACATTTACAGCAGCAGATGGTGGAGAGCACAGAATTTGTTTCCATCCTAAGGCATCTGGAGGATGGTTTTCTGGAACATCTAGACTACGTATGGAACTTGATTTAGCAATTGGCGAATCTAGTGAGATTGATTCTCGTAGACAAGATAAAGTTGATTCTTTAGTTGAAAGAGTTAAAGAATTATCTAGAAGAGTTACTGATATTAGAAGGGAACAAGCCTTGGAAAGAGATAGAGAAGTTAATTTCCGCAATGAATCTGAAAAAATTAATTCAAGGGCTGTTAGATGGTCTATACTTCAGCTTATTGTACTCGGTTTAACAGGAGTATGGCAACTACGTCATTTACAAAGTTTCTTTGTCAAACAAAAAATTGTTTAATCAATTCTTAAAAAAAAAAAAATTATTTAGCTAATTTTAGATTACATGGGAAGATATAAAAAAGTATAAATACATAATATACAATTAATATATATATATATGGTACAACTAATACATATACAATACAAATGCGAAATACATAATAATATATAATTAAGAATTCTCTTAAATCGTATGTATTTTCTATAATGCAATTCATACAATGAACATATACGATTAAATGCAATGCATTTAAAATTTTTTTAGACAAACCGCCTTAAAATATATATTATGTCCATAATAGAAAAAACAAGTATGACTAATCATTATTAACACTAAAAAGAACTATGTTGCTAAGTGCGTTCATATTTTTTTTTTTTTTTTTTTTTTTCAGTTACGTAGGCTTATACTAACATTCTTGAAAGTTTCCAAATGCTAGTAAAATATAAATATACTCTATAAGCATACTAATGTGAATAAGCATATAAAAAGTATGTAAATACTAATAAATTTCTAAATCAAAATGGTTTACTTATAATCATCTTAACCTAACTACGTATTAACCAAGGCACGTGATTTAAATAATATTATTACCCTACGTTATTTTTATACTTAGAAAAAACAACTTTTTGTGTAATACCTAGAGATTACGTCGCATTTCTACCTAACGTGGTTCCCGCTGCTGTTCTGAGTGGCTGCAGTAACATAAACTTTGTTTTTATAGGGAAAAGTACAAATTGAAAAGAAAAACGAAAATTACTATGTAAGGACATATAAACATACTAGGTTTATAAATTTAATTTTACTATTGGTTAATTTTAATGTTTTAGTATTAACTAATATTAATTTATTATTATTTATTTATTTTGTTTGCATATATTAAGTTATTTATTTGGCTTGATTTAAAGCTTTTTAATTTAGAGACTAAAATTACAAGCTTATAAGAATTTATAAGGAATATAAAGTTCGCAATTTTCAAATATACATATATTTTAAGTTTTTCTTTCTTTTTTTCCCCACTTCCTTTAGATATAATGTCTAGTGCTCCACTTTTACAAACATCACCTGGTAAGCGAATAGCGCTTCCTGTTCGCGTTGAACCAAAAGTGTTTTTTGCAAATGAACGAACTTTTTTATCTTGGCTAAATTTCACAGTTATTCTTGGAGGTTTATCCGTTGGATTATTAAATTTTGGAGATCGAATAGCAAGAATATCATCTGGATTATTCACATTTGTTGCAATGGCTACTATGCTTTATGCTTTAGTTACTTATCATTGGAGAGCTGCTGCTATTAGAAGAAGAGGTTCTGGTCCTTATGATGACAGATTTGGTCCTACTATGCTTTGTTTCTTTTTATTGGCTGCTGTTTTAGTTAATTTTTTCTTACGTCTCAAATATGCGGAATGAAAATGATAAATACTTATTGTTATTTTTGTTTATTTTATACTGTTAATGTCTATTTAATACTGTATTTATTTATGTGAATGTCAATGTATTTTTTTATGTTTTATTTATGTGAATTTCAATGTACTTTTTAATGTTTAATTTATTTTGTAGTACTTTTAGAACTTTTATTGTATGTTAATTACTGAATAATAACTTGAGTAACTTGAATAATTTGAATAACTTTTAATATTAACTACACCCAAAAGTATATATATATATATATATATATATAAACTTGGTTTTCTAATTTTGTCAAGTAATAAATTCATAGAATTTTATAACAGAAAAATAATAACAGAAACGTCATAGCTTTAATCATATACAACAATACCGACCCATAAAAACGAAATAAAAATAAAATAAAGCAACCCAAAATTTTATAAGTCATCATCATCATCTGGAAGAGAAACCACTTGACCAGGCTTAAAAGGAGGCAAACCCAAATAAGGACATCCATCACATCTAAATGCATCACCAAGAGCACATGAACCACATGAACCAATTTGCTTACCTGGAACCGTAAAATCTATTTCAGCTGTGTCATCTTGTGATAATAAAACTGGATTACCATTCTTTGCTCGAGATGATGATTTTCTAATACCAAGAATTTCATCTTGGCGATTTTTAGCTTCTTCAGATTCCATATTTTCTAATTCTTTAAGACCACATGTACAATCTTTACAGGCTTTACGTCGTTTTTCACCATTTGTAGGTATACATCTTGTAGGAATTTTGATTTTTCCCAATCGGGATATTATTGAAATATCATTTATTAAAGAATCTTCATCAATATAAGCATTTTCTTCATCAAAATCATCAGCATCATCAAAATTCCAACCTTGAGGTATAGGAGAGTTAACTTGTAAATTTATTGCAATAGATGACGAAGATGCTGAGTATGTAGAAGAAGATGATGATGCAGAAGATCTTACAGGTGATAAAGACTGTGTTGAAGTAGAAGAAGAAGATAACGGTAAAGTAGATGGTGATTCAGATCTTTCTAATGCTACTTTATGTAATGATTTTTGTATAGGTTGATCATTCTCTTGCTTATTAATTCGTTTTGCAAAATTAAATTTTCTTCCTACCCTATTTTCTTCAGAATTATTGCCATTTGTTTTATTTAGTAAAACTGGCTTACGTAAAATGTTAACTGATTTTTTAGTGTTAGGTTTAATCCACACTGATATGTTGTTACTGCAGTTTGTATTATTAGCATTAATGTCCGTATTACCTTCAGAATCATTTTTAGCATTACCATTAGCATCTACTACTGAAAGAGCAAAACCAGCAGAAATAGCATCTAAAGATTGAGAAGGATTTGCATTATATATTTTTGCACCAGGTGATAAAGAATCAAATAAAGAAGGAAGAATGGAGGTTGGTATCAGAGAATTATTAGGAATTATATAAACCTCTGAATATAAAATTGGTGATGAATTAGATGAATCTCTTTTTAAAGAAACCAAACCATCAGAAAGTCTATCAGTCATTTGACGGTGTAAAATAATATTTAAATTATCATTTTTATTATTTGAATATTTTTCAATAGCATCTTTCAACTCATCTTGTGACTTTGAAAGTGAAGGATGAATAAGCAAAAGTCTATGAAAATCCATTAAGAAATTAATTAAAGATTATATTTTTTATTATATACTATATAATATTGTTTATTAGTAAATGCTAAATGCTATAAGTAATAATAAAATAAAATAAATAATTTATTTATTTATTTATTTATTTATTTATTAACTATCAAATATTAAATATTAAATAGTGATAAATTATGAATTATGACTGACTGTTGGATTGGGATTTATTTTAATATAAAAGAAAACTAAAAAAATATCCACAGTTGTCATAACAACACGTCATCAGTTTAGGCAACTGACCAATCACTACAGTAGTATAGAGTATTATGTAAGATTTTTTATTTTTTATTTTTATTTTTTAATAAATCCATATACTATTTATTATTAATTATTATTAATATTAGGTGCAAGATTTTTTATGGTTAAATTTAGTTTCCAGTATAAGGATTTGTCAGCACGAATACTGGATTAGTGCTATGCAAAATCCATATGCCCAATCGCATCACGTGCCTAGCACGTGATGTGATTAGTAATGAATGGCTTTATTTTTATTTTTTACTTTCTTTTATAGGAAAGAAGTTATATTGCTCATATGTTCTGGGCTTGCGTATTTTGATTTTTCGTCTTATAGTAAATTCTAGAATAAATCGTAGGGTAACTATATTAGTTATTACGTAGATGCAGACAATACGTAGCATATACATTATATAGGAACTAATTTATCTAGACTTTTCTATTTATTGAATTAAGAATGCATATACAATATATAAATAAATCTTTGTGTGATAAGATGCAACAGTGTGTATCACGGGTAAAACCGAAATATTGAATTCAAATTAGACAATCATAATTACGTTAATTTGTTATCTACATTTTATTTCATAACTTATGTGATATTTTTTAGTTTGAATAGATAGCAATGCTCGTCATTTTACTACAAACCTATCTTTGCTATCTATTCAAATAATTAATTAACAACGAGATAATTAACAAATAATAAATTAGTAAACTAGTGAAAAAATAACATCATATTCCTATATTCTAACGGCTAGACCGTTCTTTTTTTTATTATTTGTTGAGTAAATTACAACTGTCATCTCTATAGATACACTACCGTTTTATCTTTTTCTTTTATCTGCCTACCTATCTATCTATATAATATGAAACAAAACAAAGCAACGGATATACATTATATTGTGATTAGAGTTGTTATAGAAACATATTTTTATACTAATTATTACATCATAGTTAATTTAGATTCACTAAATAAATGAATTATTTACTCCGCATTTTTTAATATGATAAATAAAATTTACAACGCCATACTATTTTGGGAAATTATTTATTTATCTATTTAGTAATAATAATAATAAAAGTCTTGGTTTTTTAATATTAAAATAATTATTCTTCGAGTAAACAGCAACGAGATAACGACAGCAACAAAATAAATAAATAATTTAAGTATTTATTATAGAAGATAAAAGATTAATTTAATAGTTTCACCTGACTACAATGTAAACATCCATAGAAACATATATAAAACAAAGAAAATTATTAATTTTATTTCTAGAATATCATAAGAGTGATGTGGTGTTATCGTAATATTATTTTAAAATGAGCAAAATTATAAATAAATTAAAATATTTACGTCAGCGGATAAGGAAAGGAAAACAATATAAATTTACCCCCCTCCCTTGCTTTTTACTTTTTATTTCTTAAATTTATATATTTATTTTGTTATATATTATACACAAATATACTTATAAAGAAATAAAATTTGTAAAACTTTAATTAGTAAACACTTTAATTAGTAAACACTTTAATTAATAAACACTTTTCATATATATTATCAACATGGCTCGTTCTAATTCCTTCGGCGCAAAACATAATGAATTACCACATAATTTTGGAAAAGCTTCTTCTCATCCTTCTCACACAAAAAAAGGTGGAGCTGGCAGAGGTAACTGGGGTAAAGAAGGCGATGAACTTCTAGATGTTGAAGGGGATTTTACTTATGCTCATACTCATAGACGTTCTAATTCTACTTCTCTTACTGCACCTGTATTTCCTAGAAACTTTCTTACCAATTTGAAATATAATGCAAATAATAACCTTACTACAGCAGTTTTTGATGATGCTGATTCAAAGTAGTTGATTATGGTTTTAATGAGTATATTATGATTAATTTAATTATTCAATTTAATTTTAATATCTATATTATGAATCTATTTTTTCTTACTTCTATTCATTCAAAGTACTAATACAGGGAATTAGTCATTGAATATTTAGTTTTCTGGTTTATTGTTGTCTTTGCTTTTTTTTAACTGGGGAAGTTTATTTTATTTTATTTTAGTTTTTAGTTCAATGGTTTTATGATAATATTTTATTTTAAATTTTTTTTTTTGTTTAGTATATTTACTCAGTACAGGTTTTTATTTAAGTAAATAATTTTAAATCAAATCAAATTTTTTACGTAACATTTATCGTAGATAAAATTAATCATTATTTTTGATTATATTAATAAAATAAATAATTTATTAATAAATTGTACTTATATTATTATTTTAGTTAAAATGAATTGTCTTTTATATACTAGTCTAACAAATTTTTTTTTTTTTTTTTTTTTGGTAAATTCGTCAATATTTCATTGTTCTTTCATGTTGAGTCTTTGCATTTTTAAGAGCTTGTCGTTTTTCATATTCCCTTTTGTTTGAAATCACCCTATTAGCGATATCTCGGGAAGAAATACCGGAATATGCATGCGGAGGAGTTTCTCTATAGAAGCCGGCATTTTTAACTTCTCTATATGGATCATCACTTGTGTTATTTTTTAAAGGTGAATATCCATGATAAACACCAACTATTTCTGCATTAGAAAGTGGTCCTGATTGTGATAATAATTCAGAAAGAAACCAACAAGTTGGCATATATGGTACTCCAAGTATTACATGCGATACATATTTGCACTGTGTAACACATAAAGCTCTTTCTATTATGTTCATTGTTGGGTATCTAGGAAAAATTATATTGCTATTAGTGTTATCATTATTATAATTAGTTTTCCCACAATTATCGCGAGCAGTAAGATCGTCATGTAAACCAACTATAATATCTATACCAGGTTCTTGTTGCATAATTTTTTTAAAAAATTCAATATGTCCTGCAAAAAATAAATCAAAAGTACCATCAACGTAAACCACTTTTTTTTTATTTTGTAAACCTCTTGTATTGCTTAAATCATACTCTATACCTGGCTTTACTAACGTCTGTAATGCGGCAGGTTGTTGATAATTTGAATTTAGAATTCCATGAATACCAGAATTGTGTAATCGAACTTGATTTTGATTAATATTGTAATTGAAATTATTCATGCCTGTGTTATTATTATTATTATTGTTATTATTATTATTATTATTATTATTATTATTATTATTATAATTATTATTATTATTATTATTATTATTATTATTATTATTATTATTATTATTATTATTATTATTATTATTATTATTATAATTAATGTTAAAATTGCTATTATTATTAATATTCATATTCATGTTGTAATTGTAATTGTAATTATAATCGTTGTTATTATTAATATTCATACCATTATTGTTATTGTTATTAATATTAACATGCAAATTCATATGATCGTTATTATCATTTTCATTCAAACTTGAAGTATTATATACAGAACGTGCAGTCCTTGCTGACCGATCTAAATATAGATATACACCAACTTTTGGGGACAACCCAGATTCATCAGTAGCATAATTTTCAAGAACATTAACATAAACACCAAGAATAGATCTTGAAAGAGGACTAGGTAAAGCATGATGAGAGATTTTTGATTCTTCAATAAGATATTCTTTATTTATTATATTGAACTCATTATTTAAATTATTGCTTTGACTAGAACTCAAACTTCCATGATTTATCAGAGGGTAGTTATTATAACTATTTAAATTATTGTAGTTATAGTTATAGTTATTGTTGTTATTATTACTATTACTATTGTTATTATTATTGGTATTGTTATTGTTATTGTTATTGTCATTATTATTAATACCATCCTTATCGCAATTATTATCACCATTATTATAATCCTGTTTTAATTGGTTTTTAATTCCGCCAGCAGAATCTAAATTCAATCCCCTATTATTAACAACTTTATTAAAATTTTCCTCAAGAGAACATTGGTCTAACAGACGTGAAACAATATCAGTAGTTGATATACCAGGAGTCCTATTGACAATTTTGAATCTCCCCCTCGACCTAATATCTGCATAAGTATCATTTCCGTCACAATCAGTTGTAATATCATCACCATGAACTGCATAAACGCAACCATTAGCATCCAATACATTTACATCTGTAACATATGGAGCATTTGGAACTACACCGGTAACCCATCTGCATGCATTTACAGCACATACACGTTCATTTAAAGACATAACTACCGGTCCTTTATTTTTTAAGATTTCTTCATCACTATGGACTCCAACAATAAGAGCATGTCCCAGTTGCCTTGCTTGTAGCATTGCACCGGCGTGCCCATGATGAGCAAAATCAAAGCATCCATCAACCCATATTCTTCCTGGGTCCAGTATTGGTTGCTGATTTTGAACATTTTGAATATTTCTAACATGTTGAACATTTTGATTAAGAGCATGTCCTTGGTCTTGTGTATTTATAGATAAAATAGATGATGTTGATGGCACATGTTCAAATACATACCCCTGATTAGAAGTATGACTATGGTCTCCATTATTCATTTCAGTGGATTGATATAATACTTTATTACTATTCCTACTACTGTTCTTACTTATCTATATTTTTTTTTTATTATTATTTTTTTTTTTCTAATATTATAATATGGTTATTATGATTTTCTTAAATACGAGTATTTACGAGCTGGCGTTTAATTTGCACTGTTGCTGGCATAACGATAAAGCGAAAACAGCTGTAGTATGGGACATATAATAAATAACAAATAAATATAAAATATATGAAGACCATACAAAAATTTAACTAGTGATATGAGTTATAAATCAAATATTAGTATGGCTGGATACTAATAAATAAAATTTACACATGAATATTTTTAGAAGAATTTATTGTTATAATATGAATATACATACTGTAAATATAAATAAATAATGTGTAAAATAATAAATAAAATATAAAATATAAAACGTAAAACGTAAACGTAAAACGTAAACATAAAATAATATATAATATATAATAAAATGCATAATATAAACAAACACATAATATATATTATACTACATAACAGTATGTATAATGTTATATATTATATGCATTTACCGCCTCTTGTAAATCATCTTCAACAGCACATGCACGTAATAAATCAATACACTTAGAATCAGTAGCATTTATATTTCGCAAAAACAAACTGCATTCCTTTTCAACTAGTTTCTGAGCAACTAAACCAGGCCCTATGCCAAGTAAAGTGCATTTATTAGATAAATTATCACTAGATAGATTAGCATTAGATAGTATATTATAAATAGTTTGAGACCAATACACAGGCTTTACAGCATCTTCGACAAGTGATAGTCTAGCCTCGTTTTCGTTTTTTATTGGATTAGCCGTAGAATTTCTGTAAATCCCTGAAATATTACTATTATTATTATCATTTTTATTATATTTTAAGTTAGGTGGTGGCCAATTTATTTTAATATTACAATTTTCAATTGTAGACTGTGCTGCTCCTTTATGTCCTAATTCTTCATCCAATTTTTCGTAAAAAATATTTCGCATATTTAAAGGTGCCCAATCATCTAGTAAATTTGGATTTCCATCTATTTTTAATAATTTACCAAGGTATTCTTCTGCAGGCAACAGGATAGGAGAATGAAATGGCGCCGATACGTTTAGATTAACTGGTCTTGGTACATTTGGTGTGAGATTTTGTTCTAGTAATTTTCTAGCTGCTAAAATCGTATCATTTGTTCCCGAAATTACAATTTGTGTTGACGAATTATAATTTGCTATTGAAAGTATGGGGTGTGGCTTTTTATTGGATTCTAAAGAATTTATATAGTTTTGCAAAATAGTAATTGTTTGTGAATAAGTTCCTTTAGGAAGTATTAACGCACACATACCAGTATTGTTGGTATTATTGTTTTTATTACCACCCTCATTTACAGCATTAGAATATACCTGGGAAGCCACTTTCATAGCGATTCCTCTTTGTCTAACTAGCCATAAAGCATCTTTAAAAGAAATAACACCCGAAGCAGCTAACGCAGTGAATTGACCTAATGAATGTCCAAAAACAAGGTTTGTAGATGAATTTAAATTTAATCCATATACATTTTCAAGGATTCTTAGTAATACAAAAGACTGTGCTAAAATAAGTGGTTGAGCAATATCGGTATTACTTATTTGTAAATCGGATATATTATTATCTAATAAATATGAGTTTGAAAATGAGCCATTTTTTTTATTATAAATTTGTAAATTTGTATCCTTTAAAGCATCATCAATTTCTTGAAAAATATTTTTTACAAAATTCGGGTGCTTTTTTGCTACTCCAATCGCCATACCTTTTCTTTGTACCCCTTGACCTGGGAAGAATATTCCTTTTATTTTCATTTTATTTGTTTTATTTTATTGTAAGAGATTTTATCTTATTGTATTATATTGTATAAACCTTTAGTGCTTGAATTCTTTTTCTAAAAAAATTTTATATGCACACTCAAATAAACTTCAATTAATGAATGCCTCATATAATCTTTCTATTTCTTTTCATGGTATATATTAATAACTATTATAAGAGATAATATAATATAATTTTATATATATTTCTGCATATTGTTTATATAATGTATTCTTATGTACATTAGATGTTTTATTACTAAGTACACTTGAGGCTGACTTCCCTACAGGACTAGAAACAGAAAATTTTTACTCTTAAATGTATATAGTATAGTATGGTATAGTATATGAGTCATAGAAAATAACACAATTATAATAAACACAATTTAAACAGCGTAGTAAATAAACAAAATAAGTAAATTAGTTAATATGAGAAAAGAAGTAAATTACTTTGGTGCTGGGCCAGCGAAAGTGCCTTCAGAAATTATAGAACAAGCCGCAAAAGATCTTATTGATTATGATAATCAAGGAATTGGTCTAGGAGAACTTTCTCATCGTTCTTCACAAGGATCAAATGTTGTAAAAGATACAGAAAGTCATTTACGTAATCTGTTAAATATTCCTGATGAATATGCTGTTCTTTTTTTCCAAGGTGGTGGTACAGGTGCATTTGCTTCAGTAGTATATACTTTTATGGCAGCGCATGCATATGGATCTTCTACGGCTAATAATATTAAGAATATTAATAATATAGGAGAGGCTAATTATATTATTACAGGGACTTGGTCAGAAAAAGCTGCAGATGAAGCTCGGAAAATTTTGGCACCAGTAGGTATTAACTCAATTGCTAATAATCATAATAATAATAACAATAACAATAATAAAGACAATGATATAAACAAATTTGTACACATCGCTTGCGATACAAGAAAAATAAATAACAATGGGAAATTTACTACTTTACCCACAAAAAATGATATAAAAATTTCATCAAATCCGGCATATGTTTATATCTGTGATAATGAAACTGTACATGGAGTAGAATGGCCATATCCACCTCAAGAAATTTTAGGTGACTATTTAAAAGAAAATAATATACCACTCATTGCTGATATGTCTTCAAATATACTTTCTAGAGATATTGATGTTAATAAATATTCTTGTATAATAGCTGGTGCACAAAAAAATGTTGGAATCGCTGGTGTGACTATTGCAATTATTCGTAAGGATATTATTCAAAGTGCTGAAAATTATAAAAAGCTAGTTACAAGTGGTGAATTGGTTGATAGTATTAAAAATAGTGCCAATATTCTCCCAATTTGTCCATCTGTGTTTGACTTTTCTTTAATGCTAAAGTCAGGTTCTTTATACAATACTTTACCTATATTTACTCTTAGAGTTACAGATTTGGTTTTACAACGTCTTATTTCACATGGCGGCTTAAAAAAACAACAACATGTTGCACAAGTCAAAGCCGCAAAATTATATGCAACATTAGATTCATTTCCTAGTGTTTATAAATTACCAGTTGCAACAAATGCTAGAAGTATTATGAATATTGTATTTACACTTAATTCTAAATCTAATTCGAGTATAGAAGATGACTTTTTTAAACAGGCGACAAATAAAGGTCTTCTTGGCCTAAAAGGACATCGTTCTGTAGGAGGTGTTCGTATTTCAAATTACAATGCAGTAACAGAAGATAGCATTGATTTATTAATCCAATTTCTGTCTGAGTTTGGCCAGGCCCATAAGTAATTATATATATATATATATACCTACTTTTATACATACAAACATTTTAAATAAAATATTTATAAATTTATATCATTTCATAATAAATTAAATTACATAGTAAACTAATTTCATATAAACTAAATTTCATAATGCGGTAAAAAATAAACAACATAGTCATCATCATTAAGGAAAGCATATATCATAACTGCTCTTTTTTGATAAATACATATAACAATACGATTAGTATAAGGATAAATCCGTAACACGTTTGCTAAATCTTTTGTAAGTACCCTGCATTCGCCATTTTCGTTCAAACTTACATTTCCATTGCCATTTCTATTTTCTCTTGAATGAAAATGAGAATTAGAATGTGAATTATTATTTAAAGCCTCCAAATTATTCTGTGTAGCATTCCTATTTAGATCCACATCCACATCCACATCCATACTATCTAAATGCTCATATGAATTATCTCCTCCATGATCATTGTCATTATCATTGTCATTATCATTAGCATTATCATTAGCATTATCATTAGCATTATCATACTCATTATCATCGCCATTATCACCCTCTATAGATGTAATCTCCATTCCTCCAAACGTAGTTAAAAGATTAACTTTATCATTTAAAACCTGTAAAACCATATCAGCTAATTTAATTCCATTTTTAACAACAGATTTCGAGGATAGTATAACAAACTTATCTAAAGACTTATATTTATCTAATATTCGAATAATTGAACCAGAAGAAGAGAATAATAAGTTGCCATTATTAATAGCATTATTATTATTATTATTATGAATATTATTATTATCATTAACAGTCTGGTTTAAATTTAAATTCTCTTCCCGTTCTAGTGCCAAAGAAGCTGCTACAGCAGCAGCAGAAACAGAATTTGATACAGACTTAAACATATTTTTATTAGCATTGTATTTTTTTGAATTACTAAAAGAATTCATAGAATAATAAGGAGGAAGTATAAATGCAATATTTGGGTTATTTTTTAAATGGGGTTCTCTAACTGAGCTAACTTGTTTATTTCTAATTAAATTAATTGGAACTTGATGTGATACAATTTGTGAGGATACAAGGAGATAAGGAATATTCCCACTTCTCCTTAATCTAACTGTGCATTTATTATTGCTATTGTTATTATTATTAGTGTTATTATTGTTATCACTATTATTGTTTGTAGTTGTATTCGTGTTTATTGTAGACTCTGAAAGTAAAGCAGACTTAAAAGCACGAACAAGGTGTAACAAAGAACATTCGAAATTTATAACATTATCAGAAGAAGAGGATAATAAAATATTTGAAAATAATGAGGAATGAGAAATTGTACACCATGCTTGAGTTCGAGTTGATGGGATTACAGTAACAATATGAATGTTTAATGGTTCTAATTGTATCCAAGCAGATGAAGAGATTGCGGAAAGTGCTGAAAATGCGTTAACTGCATTTTGAGCTGCTTCTGCTGAAGCACATTCTGCAATGAATTTCATAATAAGTATGCAATAAATATTTATAAATTAACGTAATATACTTATATAATAAGTACAGTATATGAAACCAGCCTGTTATATTTTATAATTGGCTAAGAATATTTAAAATACATAGAGTTAAATGAAATATAAACATCAAATCATAAAAGAATCCAAATACATATATAATACATATAAAGAACACATTTTTCATTTACAGATATAAAAAAAAAAAAAAAAAAAAAAAAAAAAAAAAAAAAAAAAAAAAAAAAAAAAAAAAAAAAAACTACATACAAACATACAATCATTCACTGTAAACAGCTTAAAGTAGTCATCATAAAGTAAATTTATATGTACACATATATATACAAGTTCATTCATACACTCGTTATATTTGTATAATGTGACAAATATATAAATCACAATACAGTATCTTCTGGGTGATAGTGATCAAGCACTATTCTATACATAAAACTAGGAGGAAATCCGCCTAAATTCGTAAGATAAAGATCAACCAAATCAGGCTCAAGATAATCATACAATGGATTATAAACATCAACATTTTGTACAATTAAAGAATCACTAAACGGAGCAATCTTATTGGGGTTTCCCACCTCAATGAGTGATTCTATATCAACAGGGTATGCAGGTGATACTTTATAAACACCGGTACATGCAATAACTGGAGTTTTATGTTCCTTTGCAGTTTGACAAACAATTTGCACACCAGAGCAAACAACTGCTCCTCCATTTGCTAATACAGATTGCGGTCCAATGAGAACTTTCCCAACACGAGGCATTAATGCATAAACTGCAGAATCTGGTATAACAACTGTATCAATACCAACTTTTGCAAGTGCACGTGCAAATACCCACGATTGCGAAGAATTATTTGGAAATGATTCTGTTACAAATACTGAAAATGATCTTTTTTGTGCTGCACGAATAAGAAAATGTTGCAATGTAGTTGATGCTGGTGTTGGAACTAAAAGTATTTCATTTTCATGTATGGAATCTACTGACATTCCTGCGATTGTTTCGCTTATATTTGAAATTTCATCAATTAAGTCGTGTATTCCATCAATGATATCTGCTTTTTTTACTTTGTTGTTGTAATTATTATTGTTGTTATTACTATTATTACTATTAAGTGTATTACCATTATCACTGTTATGACCATTAGTGGCATCAGACACATCAGTCAAAAGAGAAAACATAGAACTCATTAATGGATCATTATCTGTGTTTCCTTCAATAGACTCTCTTACTATAGCTAGTACTCTTCTAACAATATTTCCGGATGTTAACTCTGTAGACTTCGCTTCGATAATTCTTCTTCCTAATGCTCGAAGTTCTCCAATTAATACTTCTGGATGACCGACTGGCCATTTTGCTCCTGCTATAAATCTTAATAAAACATTTGCTGTACCTAAAGCGATATCATAACTTGCACGAAGTTGCCTTCTTTTGAGTTTCACTATAAAATTTTCCACTTCTATACTCATTTTATTATTTATACCTGTGTTTATTAATTGTTCCTTTAATCTATATCGATACGATCAATAATTGTTATTCTTGTTGTACTATTGATTACAATTTCTGCAGTTGCTCAGTTCACAATTAACCATACGTCGTATTACGGCATATTACGTATATTTTTAAAAACCTTTCCAACAGGATCTGGAATTCGCTTTTTATTGTTATACCTTAAATATATTTTTATCTTTTTTTATCGTACGTTTTTGTGATTTTTTTTTTTTTTCCTATAAATTAAATTTTTTTTTCTCGAAAAATTTTTTTTCTTATTTTTTTTTTTTTATTATTTTTTCTTACTATTAATTTTTGATTTTTTCACCTTTATTTTACATTTATTTGTTTCTATTTTATATATCTATTATTATAAATATTAGTATTTCAATATGCCAAGCGACCATTGTAATATGCTTCAACAGGCCGATAAAGAGATTTCTATGGAAGATGGCTTTGATACTAGTGAATTTTTCAGTAATAATGATTCTACTACTACTTATAATAATGAAACTAAGCTAAATGTCGACAAGGATGATAATACGGATAATAATAAAGACAATAATACCAAGGATGATAATAAGGATACTACTGATAACGCTTCAGATGCTGATTCTGATACAAATGATGCGGAAGATGCGGAAGATGCAGAAGATGCAGAAGATACACAAAAATTTCCTCAAAAAATTGTTATTGTAGGAGGAGGTATTATTGGTATATGTACAGCTTTTTTCTTAACAAGGCATCCTTTTTTTGATCCAAAAAAGTACAAAATTACTCTTATTGAAGCAACTAGACCTGTAAATGGTGCTTCTGGAAAAGCTGGTGGCTTATTAGCTTTATGGGCTTTCCCACATCAACTTGTACCTTTATCATTTCAATTGCATGAAGAACTTGCAGCCGAATATAGTGGTGAAAAGGAATGGGATTATAGACGGTTAAATGCTATATTTGTAAATGGTGATATTACTAAAAATTTTTATAAACTCAAGGATTCTTCTTTTGCTCCTCGTTTTTCATATGCTACAAACAATACATTTGCAAATTTTTCAGATATTCCTGTCACTAAGGCTAATTTGAAAACTAACGAAATCGATTCTGAAAGTTTTCATAGTGTCAGTGACAGTGATTCTGATGAATCTGTTTTTGATAATGGGGATGATGATTCTGATGATGAATCTAGTAAGAAAAATTCTAAGAAGGTTAAACCTGCTAAAAAGATCAAAAAACCTAGTAAAACTACAAAAGCTAAATATAGTGGGAATTCTCGATATTCTCATGAAGAGTATACAAATAATGAAGATTATAATGATGAAAATGATAATAATGAATCACTACCGCGTCGTCATCATCGATATTGTACACCTTATGACTTAGATTGGATAGATCGGTCTTGTATAACAGATTGTAGTACTGTAGGAGGAAAAGATTCAACTGCTCAAGTACATCCATATAAGTTTTCTATGTTTTTCTTACGCAAAGCTCAAGAAGCCGGCGTAGAATTAATTTATGGTAAAGTAGATCATATAATATATGATTCAAATAATAACGCTACAGGTGTTGCTTATTCCTCTTGTTGTAATTCAGCACCTTTATATAGTAAATCATCATCAACATCTTTAAAGGCATTAGGTGAAGAAGCACACAATAAGAATTTTAATATTCTTGAAGCAGACAAAATAATTTTATGTGCAGGTCCATGGATGGCAAGAATTTTACCTTCTTGTCCTATATCAGGTTTAAGAGCACATTCCATTACAATTACTCCTTCGAAGCCAGTGTCACCATATGCTATATTTTCTGAATTGAAAATATTAGATCCAACTTTAATGGCTAAAGCTAGATTAAATGCTCGCTCCCATTTATATTCAGATATGAATACGATAGATCCAAGTGCTCAGGAGGGCGCAAGGTATGCAGCACCTGAATTATATGCTCGTAGAGATGAGGTTTATATATGTGGTGAAGGAGATACTTTTGTGGGATTGCCAGAAACTACTGATGATGTTGAAGTATCCACGCAAAGATGTGAAGAATTATTCAGATATGCGGCAGCTTTATCACCAGATTTATTAGCTAGGGCTAAACTTAGGAAACGTCAAGCTTGTTATTTGCCTGTTATAGATTTACCTAGTGTCCAAGGACCCTTCATGGGACAAACTAATGTTAATAATTTATATATGGCTGCAGGACACGCCTGTTGGGGTATCAACAATGCACCGGCTACTGGAAAAATTATGGCCGAGATAGTGCTGCAGGGTAAGGCTATTTCGGCAAACGTAAATAACTTTAATCCTCAACGTTATTTTACTGTCAATACTCGTCAAAAATGAGTATTTTTATAATTAGTATATAATATATATTGTATTTATACATAATATTTACAGTAAAAAAATTTTATATAAAGTTGTGAAAGTCATTTTATTAATATATTTTATATTATATTATTTTATATTATATTATTTTATATTATTTTATTTTATAATATTTTATGTTTTACATAACATACATAACCACAAAGTAAACACATAAATATAAAAAGAGCAACAAAATATATTTAAAAATTATAAAACATACATAAATATATAAAGATATATAAAATCGTACAATATATATTTTATAAAATATTCTACTCTATGTTATACATATGAATACATAATGATCACATTCAATCAAGTGGACCAGAAAAATAAACAACATATTTTTAAACCAAAAAACTATAAATGGCCACCAAAAAGACCCAAAACACTTAAACAACTTATTATTGATGAACAAAAAAGACAAAGTGCAGAATTAGAATCTCTTAAATCACAAGGGAAAGATATTGCTCCATATTTAAATCGCACAAATTATTTAAATGTAGATGCAGGACCTTCGTTACTTCCACAAAGGAAATATTGCGATATAACAGGATTAGAAGCAAAATATACATATCCTGGTGGTTCTAAAATTCAATATCATAATGCTGAAGTTTACGGTGTAATAAAAACACTTCCTCCTGGTATAGATCAAGCTTATCTTGCGCTTCGTTCAGCACACTTTGTTCTCAAATGAGATTACTGCGGTTATGTATATTCAAGACTACAAGGACTACAAGGGCTACAGGGCTACAATAACTACAACAACTACAATTATGAATACTATATAGT
Source organism: Ascobotryozyma americana (assembly GCA_030573245.1). Lineage (NCBI taxonomy): Eukaryota > Fungi > Ascomycota > Trigonopsidomycetes > Trigonopsidales > Trigonopsidaceae > Ascobotryozyma > Ascobotryozyma americana. Next base: position 17,150 of record JAJMCZ010000030.1, on the reverse strand, counting down.
TAATATAATATTATTTATATGTTATTTAAATGCTTTTATGTTATTTTATATATGGCTATATTTATTTTACAAATATGCTAATAAATAATACCGCAGTATTATACGTTTTAAAATATATAATAACATATAGTGATAACAATAAAAAGAATAATAGTAATAACAGAGATATCAATAGTAATAATAGTAATTACAATAATATAACGATAGAATAATAATCTGCTCCATCGTAGACAGCAACGACAGCGTAAAATTAGAAAAAATACATAGAATAAATAAAGTAATTAAAGCAGAGTTAGCTATAAATATAACAAATACATATTATAAATATATTAGTAAATAAATAAACAAACATAATAAATATAGTTAAATATAAGTAGATAAATACACCTATTGTACATATATTTATATACGTTTATATATATTTATATATTCTTAGCACTTACACACTACCATACTAACACATATTTTCAAATGGTACTTTCGACAACTATCCTACGCTTTAAAGATGGTAGGTTTTTTATTAATTCAAGTTTTATTATAGTAATTATATATTATATATCATTATATACTAGATTTATATATTCTAACTAGTGTAGGTCTTCCTCTCTCTGCCTCTGTCGATGATCCAATGGATGAAAAAGATATAGAACCAATAAAACAACAAGCAAAAATAATAGTACGAAGACTTACAGGAAATTCTGCACCTGCTGCTAGCATAGAATCTGGAAATTATGCTATTCACTATATAATATCTAATGGCATACTTTATTTAACTATAACTAATAAATCTTATCCGCGAAAACTTGCATTTTCATTTCTTCAAGAATTAGATAAAGAATTTTATACATCCCATTCTACAGAAATTGAGAAACCAGATTTAAGACCATACGCTTTTATTGGCTTCGATAATTTTATTCAAAAAACAAAAAGACTTTATTCTGATACTTCAGTTAATCTTGAACAACTTAATAATGAATTACAAGATGTCACAAGGGTGATGACAAAAAATATAGAAGATCTTTTATATAGAGGTGATTCTCTAGACAAAATGTCTGATATGTCTTCTTCTCTGAGAGATCAATCTAAAAAGTACAAACGGGCTGCTGTTCGAATTAATTTTGAGGCTTTACTGAAACGATATATTCCTGTTATTGGTTTATCGTTTTTTGTGCTTTTCTTTTTTTGGTATATTTTTATCAAGTGATTGGTATATATATATACAAACATATTTTTACGTATAGTTAGATATATACATCCGCACATCCACACGTCCACACATCCACACCTCTTTATATGTATATACATATAAATACACATACAAATACACATACAAATATACATTACAAATATACATTATAAATACACATACAAATATACATTATAAATACACATACAAATACACATACAAATATACAAACAAATACACATACAAATATACCCAGATTAATCCTCAAATGCCTCCTCCTCATCGTAGTCATCCTCACGCTCGTATTGATAAACAATGGCTCCGCCTTCTCCAGCATATTCCTGAGCTCGTAAATAAGGTAATTCCACATCATCCTTGGCTTTCTTTTGCCATTCAGTAGTTGACAAATTAAATGTAGTCAATCCTTCAAGTACATCCACATTGCTTTTCTTTGTTTCATCCTTACCCTCATCTTCATCCTTTACCTTAGTGTATACTCCCAAAACTTCATGAGTTAAAACTTTTAAAATTAATTCAACCCTTATTTCTCTACCAGATTTTCTTCGATATGTTAATTCAACATTTAAACATCCCTGTTGATTGATAATTTCATTTTCAAACTCCTCGCCAAAATCATCTTCTGTACATGGAATACTTAAATTCCTTACACATTCTCCATATCCATATTCCCAATTTTCAACACTTGTGTAATTATTTATAGGTTTAGGAGGTGTGACTTTTAATATTGAGGTACATAAATATTTTAATACAGATAATGAACTTGGATGTGCACTAAAACTATTATTATTTAAGTTCTCATTATAAATAGGGTCATCTATATGACAAGTAACTAGTAATACAATTGATAATTTATCGTTTTGTAATGAAGCAATTGACAGTAAAAATTTCGTTAATTTTTCTACTGGTATAAAAGCAACAGAGTCAATATATACTAATATTTCACCATTATTTTGTTCTCTAATAAATGTAGATATTTCTTTAGATATTATATCTAATGACTTATTCCAAGCAATTATAGCATGTTTAAATCGTTCATTAGTATTTGAAGCACATCTACTAATATCTTCAATTGAAGATGATTCAAAGCACACATGAAGAGGTATTATAAAGTCTGATCCATTGATCCGATGTAAAATATCTGCAACGATTGGGAACCCAGGTTGCAAAAATGTGTCTAATATTAAAATAAATGGAGATTTTTCTCGTAAACTTAATAGCCTCGATAAAAGAACTTTTGGGGGAATCATGATTTAACAGGTAAAAAAAAAAAAAAAAAAAAAAAATACAATCCTTGCTTGCCAATAAAATCAAAGAATACAAAAAATGGGTGATTTAAATATTGTGTCTACAATTCAATATATCTTTTAACAATTTAAGTCCTTTATGAGTTTGCGATGCGATTTGAAGTCATGTAACTGGGATCGTAAAACTTCGTAGAATTTCAACATTTCTAACTTTACCCGGTTTACACAAAATAGGGTAACTGTATTTAAAATTATAAAAAAAGAAAATTTTTTTATTTCTTTTTTTCTTCTTCATCAATCAATCATTCAAATTTCCTGTTTCTGCCTCGGATATAAACACTGTCATATAAATGAATTAGTGGATGGTATTCGGGTTCTGGTGATGGAATAGAATAATCATTTCAGTTGGTTTTTTTTGAATACTAGGATATCTACTGTTTACAGTTGTGGTTTTCTGGTGGTAGACCTTCTGTACATTTAAGTACTTGTAATTTGTAGTAGTAGTTGTAGTTATAATTATATTTATATTATATTATACATTGTATTGTATACTGCTTATTATGGTTTGTAAAATTTGTCCATATAGCATTTATTACATAGTAATTATTTATTATAATTTGTATATATAATCCATTTGTGTAAATTTGTAGTTTTAATTATCTAGATTAGAAGCATGTATGTTGTATATTCTATAATAAATATTTTTTCTTAGTATAACTTGTTTGTACAGTATTAAAAATATATACATATAGATGTTTCAGAAGCGCATCGCAATATTAAAAACAACTTTAGGGTCTTAAAAATATCCTTAAATTTTTACTTGTAATATAAAAATAATATGATAGGACGATAAAATGAGAAAACCTAAATTGAATTTTATATTAAATAATAAGTAATAGTAAAGATTTAAATATAAATAAATAAATAAATAAATAAGTAAAAATTATAATAATAAAATACAACTATAGATTGTTTATTTTTTGTTTATTTATTAAAATATTTATCCGTCTATTCCATCTTTAAGGAAATAATATATTCTATCTACAAATATTTACTATTATTAGTAGTATTTTTAGACGTATTAGTCATTCATTGATTTATTAAAACATATAATGTCTATACAAACAATTTTATTAAGTTCAAATAAAAGCATTAATAAAAAAATATGGGGTAGTTGCATTAAGATCAACGTTATTAAAAGGCAATTTGCTAGTCTAAATAAATCTCATGGACAACAAAATTTAATTGAAAAAATTGCGCAAAAATATGCAGTTGGTATTCCAGATGGAAAATTTGTTCATTCTGGTGATTTTATAACTATTAAGCCAGGACATTGTATGTCTCATGATAATTCTTGGCCTGTTGCTATGAAATTTATTGGTTTAGGAGGTGAAAAAATAAGAGATAATAAACAAATTGTAATGACTCTTGACCATGATGTACAGAATAAATCTGAAACAAATTTAAAAAAATATTCAAACATACAACATTTTGCTGAAGATCATGGTGTGGATTTTTATCCTGCTGGTAGAGGTATTGGTCATCAGGTTATGATTGAAGAAGGTTATGCATTCCCACTTACTATGACTGTTGCTTCGGATTCTCACTCAAATATGTATGGTGGTATAGGTGCCCTTGGCACTCCAATTGTACGTACTGATGCTGCTGCTATTTGGGCAACTTCTCAAACTTGGTGGCAAATTCCTCCTGTAGCTAAAGTTGAACTTAAAGGTCATCTACGTAAAGGTGTAACTGGTAAAGATATTATTGTAGCCCTATGTGGTGTATTTAATAATGATGAAGTTTTAAATCATGCTATAGAATTTGTAGGTGATGCTTTACCTTCTTTACCTGTTGATTATAGACTTACTGTTTCAAATATGACTACTGAATGGGGTGCTCTTTCAGGTGTTTTCCCAGTGGATGAAACTTTAATAAATTGGTATAAAGAAAAGATATCTTCTGGTGCTGTTCCTAAAAATCATCCTAGAATTAATTCAAGAACTATAAATGATTTAGAAACTAATTCTCAATTAATTAAATCTGATAATGATGCAAAATATGCTAAACATTTAATTCTTGATCTTGATACTTTAACTCCATATGTTTCTGGTCCAAATTCTGTTAAAATAGCAACCCCGCTTGCAAAATTATCAGCTGATAATATTAAAATCAATAAAGCTTATCTAGTTTCTTGTACAAATGCTCGTTTATCAGATTTAGTTGCTGCTGCAAATATTGTTAAGGGACATAAAGTTGCTCCTGGAGTAGAATTTTATGTTGCTCCAGCTTCATCGGTGGTCCGATCAAATGCTGAAGCAGTAGGAGCATGGCAAACACTAGTTGATGAAGCTGGTGCTATTCCACTTCCAGCAGGTTGTGGGCCATGTATAGGTTTAGGTATTGGTTTATTACAACCTGGGGAAGTTGGAATTTCAGCTACAAATAGAAATTTCAAAGGAAGAATGGGTTCCAAAGATGCGTTGGCATATCTTGCTTCACCAGAAGTGGTAGCCGCATCTGCTATTCTAGGAAAAATTGCAAGTCCGGAAGAATTATCAACATCGGAATCTAATTCTAAATTGATTCCACCAATGGAACCGAAGATTGATATACAAAATACTGGAAACCATAATGAAAGCACAGATATAACAACCAGTGGCACGGGGGACATTTTAGAAGGATTTCCTTCTAAAATTTCTGGAGAATTGGTATTTTGTGATGCAGATAATATTAATACAGATGGAATATATCCAGGTAAGTATACATATGTTGATGATGTATCTCGTGAGAAAATGGCAGAAGTATGTATGGAAAACTACGATCCAGAGTTTGGAAATAAAACTAATGCCGGTGATATTTTAGTTTCTGGATTTAATTTTGGCACTGGTTCATCTCGAGAACAAGCAGCGACGGCTATACTCGCTAGAAATATTCCATTGGTAGTTTCAGGATCATTTGGAAATATATTTTTCCGAAACTCTATTAATAACGCATTATTAACATTGGAAGTACCAAAGCTTATTTCTCTTTTAAGAGAAAAATATAAAAATGAATTTAAACCAGAGTTGACACGCCGAACAGGTTGGTATGCAACTTGGGATGTGGCCACATCTACATTTACGGTTACAGACGGCAAAAATGGCAAAGTAATACTATCTCAAAAGGTGGGCGAGTTGGGCAAAAATCTTCAAGAAATCATAGTGAGTGGTGGGCTTGAACAATGGGTTAAAAAAGAGATCAGCGCCTAATAGATTAATTAATTGGCGGAATCATTAATTATCTAGATATTTTGCTTATAAATTTGATTTAATTATTGTATATATTTCAAAAAAGTATGTGTTTTATAGTTTATTAATGATTATTAAGTATTATTATAGTGTAAATGGTATAATGCCCACTTTAATTGGTCATATACTCAAAAACATATAGTCATTTAAGGTGGGCAGTATAGAAATAACCTTAACCTCATTCCCCACCTAAAAGCATAGATACAGGATAGGTTAGCAACGTCATTGTGCTTTTCTCAATATTCCATACTAATTACTCTTAAGAAAAACATTAAGGCATTTATTTCATTAATTAAGTGGAGAAGAATTTGTAATCCATGTTTAATGTATTCACGGCAAAGACGGATGAAGGAAACTGATCATAAGCTATTAAAAATGTATATATATAAATAGTCACTCACCCAAATTAGATTCGTTTGTATTTATAATATAAAGAAAACTGGGCAAATTTTTTATTAAGATTAATCTTGAAGAATTTATATTGAAAATTTAATTTATAATGTCAATACGGAAAGCACTCTTTGTTCTTTATCCAGGAGGAAAACATGCAGTTGACGTTCCAAAACTTTTAGGATGTACCGAGCGTGCACTTGGGTTAAAAGATTGGTTAAAAAGTAAAGGATTTAAAGTTGTAGTTACTTCAGATAAAGATGGAGCTAATTCTACATTAGATAAAGAAATTGTTGATTCCGAAATTGTTGTAACTACTCCATTTCATCCTGGATATATTAATCGAGAAAGGATTAATAAAGCAAAAAATTTAAAATTACTTTGTACAGCTGGCGTTGGTTCTGACCATGTTGATCTTGAAGCAGCAAATGAACGTAAACTAACGGTTGCAGAAGTTACTGGATCGAATGTTGGATCAGTAGCAGAACATGCTGTAATGACTATTTTAAATTTAGTCCGTAACTTTGTTCCAGCTCATGAACAAATTGTAAAAGGAGGTTGGGATGTTGCAGCTGTAGCAAAGGATTGCTATGATTTTGAAGGTAAAACAGTCGGGACTGTTGGTGTTGGAAGGATTGGAAGACGTATTTTAGAACGTTTACAACCATTTAAGCCTCGTGAAATGTTATATTATGATTATCAACCATTATCTAAAGACATCGAAGAACAATTGGGTGCAAAAAGAGTAGATACTCTTGAAGAAATGTTAGGTAAATGTGATGTTGTAACTATAAATTGTCCACTACATGAGGGAACAAAAGGTTTATTCAATAAGGAATTGATTTATAAAATGAAACGCGGTTCCTGGCTTGTAAATACTGCACGTGGAGCTATTTGTGATGCACAAGCGGTTGCAGATGCGTTAAAGGAAGGACAACTTAGAGGCTATGGTGGAGATGTTTGGAATCCACAGCCTGCTCCTACCAACCACCCTTGGAGAAGTATGCATAATGCATTTTTAGGAGGAAATGCAATGACTCCTCATATGTCTGGAACTTCTATTGATGCTCAAATGAGATATGCCGAAGGTACAAAACGCATTTTGGAATCTTATATTTCTGGAAAATTTGATTACAGACCACAAGATTTAATTTTAATTGATGGTCATTATGCTACTAAGGCATATGGAAAGCATTAATTTTAATATCCTGGTTGTATTTGTCCAAATGGGGATATTTCATCATTTTTAAATAACTTGTAGCATCTTTTATGCATCTTTTATGCATCTTTTAGGCATCTTTTCGGAATCTTTTCGGAATCTTTATGGATGACTTTCTTGATTTTATGGTTTTATTTTTTATGTTTTATGTTTAAATGCCTTTATTTTTTTATTTATATAAATAAATTTCCTATTAAGTTTTACTTATATGTATATTTAGTATGAAAATAACATAAAAATCAATATAAAACATAAATAGAATAGATGATAGTGAATAATAAATAATAAAAAAAGATATAAAAAAAAAAGGATATAATTAAAATGAACAGCCACAGTAAACGTAAACCGTAAAAAATTATAAAGCGTGCAAAAAAGAAACATAAAAGTACTTAATTTGGTAAATTTAAATCATCATCGGAGTTTATAATATAGTTATCCGTAGATTTAGTAGTATCATTTTTATTAGATTTTGTGGTAGTGTTTTCAAGAGGATCTATATCTGAATAAGGAATAGGTTCTGGATCATCTAAAAATCTATCTACATCTTGTTCGGTTAACAAGGTTTGGTCTTGATCTTGTTCATCACTTGTATATCCAAAAGCAATACGAGTTTCTTCGTCATCTTCTGGAAGATTTATACCAGAGGAGCGATAAGAAAAAGGAGTATTTGATGAAGCATACGAAGAAATATTGTTAATTTGATCTGAAATAAAATGCCTTAAAGGTATAACATTATACTTTGTAAGAATGGGTTTTAAAGCCCAACGATACCCAAAGAGGATAGCTGCGCCACATACAATTAAAAGTACAAGAGTCTATTTAGTGTTAAAAAAAATATTTAATGAATTACAAAGTCAAAATTATTTAATATAGATAATAAACTTACAAATAAAAAGTTACCAAAGCTTCCCATATTGACTACGATATAGGAGTAGTAAGTCTTATCGTACGTATATATTAATAAAAGGTATATTAATTATTTTACTATGTTTTTTTTTTGTAGTGTATGTTTATATATATACGGTTTATAACATAAATTATAATAAATTTTATATTATATTATTTTAAATAATTTATATTATTTATATTACTTTATGTGTTATATTTATTTATTATAAAATATGTCTTACTGAATATATCTATATTAAGATTATTTGTCTACATATTTATTAAATTACGAGATATATACGTTTATATATATATATATATATATATATGTCTGAGTTGTATATATTTCATAAAATGAAATATATTTATTATCTTATATAAATATTAGACATTGTGGAATTCTATCTGTATCTATATATATATATATATATGTGTGTGTGTGTATATATATTTCTATACATAATATAAATCTTTATAAACAATATTGTTTTACTATAGCAGTCTGGCTAACAATTATAATATACACCTTCCTATGTAAAATAGTATTTATAATATGGTTGCTATAGAAATTTCATTGTTAAACCGGTATAATAAAGGTCATAGTTTTTTATGGTTTAAACAATTCGCAAATAAATACACCTGTTCTTCTTCTGTATTTATCCTGTTCTGGTAGACAAATTCGAATATTAAGAAAGTTATTGATTTCAAATTCAATTAAGTTTGGCTGTTTACTTCTGAGAGTTAAGCTACTCAACTTTAGTTGTTAGAAGACATGGATAATTTCCATATTTCCAATGTAGTATATTTATATAACTAATTATGCTTAGCGTATTTTTATAGGTATATTTACAGGGTTTTGAAACTCTCAATTCAAAAATAGTTTTCATACTTATTTATATTTTGATTCGTTTATTTTAGATTACTTCAAAAAAATACAAATTATTTTCTTGAAATTGTAACTTATTTATTAAGAATATCATTTTTAAGTAAAATCGACTGATATAAGTATATACCATTGTGTACGTAAGAATTATTACACCTATAAAAAGTAGATTTTTTAAAATATAGTCAAAATACAAACCAGATTTTCTTAATGTAAAGGTATCATTGTGATTAAATAAATCAATAAGAACAATGTAAAATTACTTTGAGACTACTAAAAGCTTATAATTCCAAATGGGATTAGCTTGAAACAATTATTGCATAAAGTTAATACGTATTATCATATTTTTTTTTACATTTATTTCGTTATTTTGGCGTTTGAATGACAATTTTAATACTTTTTTAATATTGAACTAACAAATTCTGATTATGCATTACAACAATATTATATTTAAAAGATATTTAAAAAAAAAAAAAACATATAGAATAGTTATTTAAATAAGAAACTAAAACTTTATTATTACATCATAAAAATATACCAAACCAAAACTACTAATAGAATATAAGTTATTTGAAAGGAAATACAGTCTATAACCAATTGTTTAATAACCTTGTTTATTACTAAGGGTTTACGCATTCAGAATATTACCCTAGTCATATATATGATTTAGGAAGAGAACCCTAAGTTTGTTTTATTTAGAATAAAAAATATCTTGAAAGTATAAATTTGTAAAAAATAATTTTTCACTGTTAAATAAAAACCCCTAAGTCCTGTTTCTGGGGCAGAAGTTTAATCTCGGGCTGAATAAAAGTTCCATTGCCGATAATATTTCGCAATTTTGTATATTTACCAAAAAATAAACTTAAATCCTAATACAAAACTTATATGCCAAATAAACTGAATACTATATTTCAAAATTTAGAAGAAGAAGGAAAAAGAGAGAAAATATCACATTAAAAACATATAAGAATTAACATAAGTAAAAGATACTTACATAACAAGTAATTATATATAAAAAAGAAAGAATTATTTAATATTTAATTATATAATTTAGTTGCCATAGTACCGTCTTCTTTATTTTGTTTCTCATACAATTTCAACCTGTTTTTCATTCTGTAAGCATAGTCTCATGAAAACAAAAAGTTGACTCGCTCATTATTTGTTTACTTTTTTTTTTTTTTTTTTTGTTTACACGGTTTTTTTGTTTTTTCTTCTTTTTTTATTTTAATTTATAATTTTACTATAGATTATAGTTTTTAAATTTTTAAAGACTTTGTATTATATTGTAATATTTAATTAATATACATAATATAATATAGTACATTATAACAATAAGACATATATAATATAATAGAGTCTGTATGATAGAAAATATATAGTATTATTTAAAATACTATATAAAATCCGCATAATATTTATTATTATTTTGTCAGATGCGAATTATTTATTTTTAAAAAACTTTGTTTCGTTAGAAAATTTAGAATAAAATAATATATTTAAATACCCAATAGGAAAAATAATAAAAACAAAAAAAAAAGAAAAGTAATTAAATAAATATTAAATATTATAATTATTTTTATATTTTCCTCCAATTTATTATTACTTTATATGGAACTACTCTAATTTAAACTTTTTAATTTAAACTATGGCTTTGTTTGGCAAATATTCTGCAAGTGCGAAACACCATCAGCAGCAACAGCAACAACAGCAACAACAGCAACAAAATGCCCAACAATCACAGCAGCAAACCTCCCAACAACTGCAACAGCAACAACAACAACAACAATACCAGCAAAATTATCACCCTCATCATCAACAACAACAACAACATAACACAAATTCAGTTATATCTCCACCAATAGCTGTACTTAACGCTGCAAGGGACCCTTCTTCCATTCCATACTCCTCAATTAGTTCAACAAACTCTTCTTTTTCTCCAAAAAACTCATTATCCCCGGCAAGGTCAAATCTATCTCATGAATCTTCTTCTTTTGCACCTTCGTCAAGAGATTCTGTACGTTCTATTTCATTAAATCAACATTTAAGTAACATAAATGCAAATAATAATATTCTTTCCAAATCTCCATCTTCTTCATCTTCTTCACTTAAGTCTCACCCCTATTCAGTTCCTTATGAAGCAACCTCGAAATCATTAGATGCACCCATTCAAGTTTCTTACCTCCCCAGTCTTCCTTCTTCCACAAATAGGGCTCCTTCTTCTTCGGCGGCAAGTATAAGATCAAATAAAACTGTTTATGATTCTTCGAATAATGCTTCAAATAATACTACTAATGATAGTTATAATCAATACCCACTTCATAATTCAATAAATAACAATAATGATCATAATAACCATAATAATCATAATCACCAGCACAATACTCATCTCAGTTCATCTTCAACTTCACCTCTTGAAAATATATCTACTTCAGCCCAATTTAATAGAACGACTTCTATCCCTCGAAGTGAAATACTTAAAACTTCTAAAAAACTATCCACAAGTAGTAAATCTTCTTTAAGAAACATATCCTTTAATTCTTCTTCCCATCAACCTTCGAATTATGATACTGCCTCTATAGCATCGGCAGATAGAAGAAATTCAACCTGGTCATCCCATTTTAACTGGCTATCTCAGGATAATGATTCTGATAAATCAAGACATTCTTTAACTGACCCAGATTCTGTTTCCATAGCTGATTCAGTAAGTACTAAAAAGTTACAAATGCCTTATATGTCAAATTCTTCAGTCCCTGCTCAATCACTTTCCACGCGCTCCTCATTTTCCTCTTCAAATTCAAATTTCACTTACCAATCTCCTCCAACAATAAATCCAGCTCCAGAACTTATTTTAGAAAAACCAAAGGACAAAAAGGTTGTAGAACAAATGTTTCAAGCTTTAATGAATAAAAGGGATTTCAAATCCCTTCCTTCTTCTGCAAAAAAGCAAATGTTAAGTTATTCTATCTCAAAAAAATGGACACTTATTCAACAAGATGCCCTTGCAGAATACCAAACACAACGTAAACGTCTCACAAGAAAAGATGATGAATTTTCTCCAGAATGGTATGTTCGTAAACTTATAGATCAGTCTATTTCTACCAAGCAAATGGAAGATCTCTGGGTTTCTATTCGTACACAACCAATTTCTTGGGTACGTGACTTTATATCTGCCCAAGGTCAATTAGCTCTTGCTACTGTTCTTTCCCATCTTAATCGTGTACCAAATCCAACTGAAGATAATAAAGAGCGCGAATATAATGCTGTAAGATGCTTAAAAGCTCTTCTTAATACAGAAGCTGGTGCAGATGAATCTCTAAAAAATGATATAGTAGTAAATTCGTTAATTGGCTCACTTCTTTCACAGCGATTGGCTACACGTAAGCTTGTTACAGAAGTACTTACTTTCTTAGCTCATTGGCTACCTCCAAAAGGTCATCAGATGGTACTTGCTGCCATGGATCAAATGCATGAGAGTATTGGTGAAATTGGTCGTTTTGATGCTTGGTTACGCACTGTAGAATCAACTATTGATGGACGTGGAATGCACGGCTCATTAGTTGGTGCAAGTGCTGAGTTTCGTTCTGGTGGCGTGGGAATTGAATCTCTTCTTATTGAATATGCTCTTGCAACTTTATTTTTAGTTAATGTACTTGTACAGGGCCAAGAGAATATACGTTCACGTGTGCACATGCGCTCACAGATGAAGGGCTGCGGACTTCCCCGCATATTTGCTAAAATGCAATCATTTAATTATGATTTAATTTCTGAACAAATTGCAAAATATGAAGATGCGGCGGCATTGGATTATGAGGATCTTCTTAGTATTGAGCAACAAGAATTAATGCAAGACATGGAGGATCCGGCTGAAATTGCAGAAATGCTTTCTCGTAAATTAGAGAATGATGACGATGCGTATGGATACTTTCTCAGTGCTTTACAGAATCTCTTACTTCTTAAAGATACTGATCGTTCAGAAGACGAAACTAAAAGAATGTTCCAACTTGTGGATTCACTTGTTTCTGAAATCGTGCAGGATAAAGTTTTAGCGAATACACAGGCTGGGAGTAAGTCTTCGCTTAATTTCACGGTTCAGTCGTTGATAGACAGACTGCATACTGATGATCAAGCACGAAGAGCAATAATAGACGCTTCCACTGCTACCACAGCTCTTGAAAAGGCAAATACGGAAATATATGAATTAAAGAAACGTATGAATATGGGCACTGATGCACTTGTTGCAAAGCTGCAAAAGGACTTAAATGAAAAAACCAAGTTATTAAATTTACAGGTAAAAATTACTGATGAGCTAGCATCTGAACTAGATGAAATGAAAAAGAGTTATAGAACTACCGTGCAGAATGCAGATTTAGAAACTAGAGAATTGTACATGATGCTACGAGAGACCTCTCAACGATTATCTAATTCTCAATTTACGTCTAGTCCAACTCCAAGCTTACATTTATCACCTTCTCAAAAGGGCAAAACTTCAAGTATGATACTTTCTACTGGAATGGGTCATTCACGTTCGTCTTCTTCAGCTGGTATTATTGATCGCGAAAAACTTATAAACAAATTAGAAGCGCAATATGAGCATATGAATAATAATTTTTCTTCACCTACATCTTTAATGACGGCTAAAAAACTTCCTTCAGCGGATTCTGGTATGAATTCTATTACAAAAATTAATGCAAAATTAGATAGCACCCCCAATGCTAGCAGTACAACACATACGGATCGTTCACCACGCTTGCGAAAGTTGCGTGAAAAAATGGAAATGCTACAGAACCAGGCAAAGGAGCTGGAAACTTTTGATTTTGAGGAACTTGAGTCCCCAAAAGAGATAGAAGACTACGAAGAGGAAAACAGAAAATTGAAAGAAGAATTAAGAAATACACGCCGCAAGGCAGATGAGCTTACTAGACTTTTACAATCACAATCTACTTCACAGTCTAATAGACTGTCAAATGCTTCTTCTGTTCAATTAAAGCATATGTCTGCTGCTTCTATATTTACATCAGATAATAGCGATGTTGAAATAGTTCATGCTCCAGCTATGGCTACAACTGCCCGTGTCGTTATGATAAGTAATGGGAATGATAGTAGCAGTAATATATCTCCTTCAGGTTCCTCACAACGATATCCTTTGCATGATTCTACTTCGCATGGGGCAAAAGACTCTGATACAAATACTTATGATAACACAAATACAGAAAGAAAAAATCAGTTACCAAAGAGCGGCAAGTACTCATTTAAATCTGCTGGTACGCCTGCTTACCTCAATGAGCTCACCCAGAAGATTTCTAAGACACCTGCCATAAATAATGATACTGATGATGAGGAATATGCAGATGATGAAGACACCGTTACGACTGATAGTATTAAAAATGCCATGAAAACTAGAAAGAAGCGTGTACCAAAGGAGAAAATCACATCTATTATTGATTCATCGGATTCTTCTTCAGTTGAAGAAATAATTCAAAGCACACCAAAAGAATTTACTGGCGCCCCCCCACCACCGCCACCCCCTCCTCCTGCAATACCTTTAGAGTCTTCTACAGATTCGTTCGTTTCTAAATCTACAGCTCCACCTCCGCCACCACCTCCTCCTGGATTTTTGGATCTTTCAGCTCCTCCTCCTCCTCCTCCTCCTCCTCCACCCGGGTTTTCTGGTTCTGCTGCTCCGAACGCTCCACCTTTGCCTGCTCCTGGACAAAAGAAGGTGATAATACCTACTGATTTAAAAGAACAGCTTGTTGGGCCTGCAGTGCCTAGACCTAAAAAGAAACTTAAACAAATGCATTGGGAAAAAATCGACTCTACAGATTACACACTTTGGGCACAAATGAATAAATCTAGTATTGCTGCACTTCTACAGGAGAAAGGTATTTTCGATGAAGTTGAGCGTGTATTTGCAGCAAAGGATGTAAAGATAATTAGTAAAAAGAAAGCCGCTCCCGGAGAAGAGAAGAAGCGCTTTATCTCTCGTGATTTAGCTCAACAACTCGAAATTAATTTACATTCGTTCTCATCTTTATCAGTTGATGAGCTCGTATTAACCATTCTTCATTGCGATACAAATGTGATGAAAAATGTTAACCTATTAGAGTTCTTAGGAAAAGATGATGTGATTAAGATTACTGATAATGTTCGTCGAAATTTAAAACCTTATAGTATTGATTATTCACAAGAAAATGCAATTACGCTGAAACGTGAGAAAAATCCTGATGAGCTAACACGTGCCGACCAAATATATTTAAGACTTATATTTGATTTACAGCATTATTGGAAGTCAAGAATGCGTGCACTTTTAATAACCCAAACCTTGGAAAAAGACTATCATGAGCTTGTTGCGAAATTACATCGAATAGATAATGCAATTGACGCTATAAAAAGTTCAGAGAATTTGACACATCTTTTAGAAATTATTCTTGCTGTTGGTAATTTTATGAACGATAGTTCTAAACGTGCAGCTGGTTTTAAAATGGGAACTTTACAACGTTTAGTATTTACTAAGGATGAACAAAATAGTATGACTTTCTTGCATTACGTGGAGAAGGTTGTTCGCACTTCTTTTCCTAAACTTGCTGGATTTCAAGATGATTTACGCGATGTTATGGCAGTATCAAATCTTTCTGTTGATCAAGTAGAAGTTGATTCTACTAGCTTTATACAGAATATTTATAATGTCCAAGCTTCAATTGAAAAAGGTAATTTAAATAATAAATCTAAATTTCACCCAGAAGACAAATTTTTGTCAGTTGTGCTGGATTTTCTTCCTGAAGCAAAGAAAAAACGAGAATATCTTGCCGAACAACTGAAGTCGACAATGTCATCTTTCAAAAAATTAATGGGATACTTTGGAGAGAATCCTGCTGATCGTCAAGCACATTTAACCTTTTTTCAAAAGTTTAGCTCTTTTATTGCAGAGTATAAAAAAGCGCATTTAGAAAACTTATTCCGCGAAGAGGAGCAACGTGCTTACGAGGCTAGGAAGAGAATGTTATTAAATCCTAAGAAAGGTGTGATGGAAAATTTGACTGAAAATTCTCCCCCAGTTTCTAGAAACCGTAGTACGAGCAGCGGAAATGCCGTTATGGATAATTTATTGGAGAAGCTACGTGCAGCGGGCCCTGGAGAAGCTAGATCAGCACGTCGCCGTGCAGCAGCAAGAAAGCGACGAACAAAGCTGGTCGGTATTAACGAATTGTATCCTAATAATGAAAATTCATCGGATCGTAGAGATTCTGTTGATACAACTATTTCCGGTTCTCATGACATAAATAGACCTCGATCCAATGTATCAATGGGACGAATCACTTCTTTTGGAAAAGATATAATGGAATTAAAGGAAAAGGTAACTGATGAGGACACTGTTTCTACTCCTATCCAGGAAACTAGTGTTCAAGAAGAGAGCGAGACGATAAGGAAAACGCCTGTTTTAGATTCTACACGTGATATTAAGAGCTCATACACTGGTGGCTTGATTAGTCCTACTGGTAGTTCTCATGATGATGACATAGAACTTGGAAATCGCGCTAGAAACATGCTTAATAACTTAAGAGCTTCCAAAGAATCACCTCATTCGGACCGTCGGAGACGGAGGGGTGGCAAAGATGATGACGGTACTGCTCGAGCAAGAGATTTAATTCGTGAATTACGAAACAGTACTTTGTCTGATTCAGGTTCTCGGCCTTCGTCTAGTAATGCACTGCAGTCGCCTGAGTCTCCTGCGACTAATAAGTCTTCTTCATCTGTGGAGCATTCCTCTTCTTAGGATTATGGATATTATTTATTTTATTTATTTAATTACATTTAAACAGACTTTGAATGTTTAAAATGCAAAGTAATTTATTGTATATGTTTTTTGTTTTTATTATTTAAAGATATTTATAGTTATTTTTATTTTTATTTTTGCTACGTTTTCATTTTACTTTTTGTTATTTACTTTTATTATTTCACACATTATGCTGTTTAAATGCATAAATGACATTATTTATAGGGCTATTAATGGTAATTTAACTGTAAGCCG